>WIPJ01006242.1:220990-236634 GCA_018155075.1 Cassiopea andromeda
AAGGGGGAGGGGGAGTTGACACATCTAAGTACGTACACAAAAGAGTCCCTTTTATCATACTTTGTTGTTTATGGCAACGACTTTCATTATTGTGCTAAAAAGCACTTGCTATGATTATTTTCCTTTCTCTCAAACTCTTTTACAGTCTTTTTCTCTATGGACTTAATGATTGGATATTTGAAAGCTGTCCCATTAGAAATAGGGGGAGGGGGTTAAGATGGGAAAGAGTACGTACACAATGGGGGATCTTAGCAACGTGTGCGTACGATTGGGGAGGGGGGGTCAAATGTTTGCTACTTTGGTGCGTATGTACTAATTGAATGACCCTTAAATGGGGCCAATTTTTTAGGCTCCAGCAGCCACATTGCTCAACTGAACTGGGACTGAGTCAAAGGTTTTCCACATTTATTACTTTAAATTAAGCGTTGATTGGTTTTGATAAGATTCCCTACATGAACCTGAATGATTTCACAAAGAGTAAATATGAAAAGAGAAAGGAAGATGATTTTGGTGAATAGATGCCTATATGAAAGTTATAAATGGGCAGTTCAAATTAGGCATATACTGAAGAAGTTATGAGGTGACATGTAACCACTTACATGGTCCTCCGCTTAAGAGAGTCTTTCCATAAGTCCTAGTTATCGAGAACCTCGCTTTACTGGAACTCCCGCTAACTCGAACTGATGTCGGATTCCCCTTGGGAGTCCCAGTAATTGGGAGTATCCTGTAATTGTAATTGACAGTAAACTAGTCAGAACTATCGCTCTTTAAGCAAAGGTTTATTGACAAACATTTCCAACCGAGCTGCCCTCATAATCTCATCTAAAATTTATTTTTGTTTTGCCAGTCTAATACCCGCATGTCTTGTGGGTGCGTAAGATTTCAAGTGAGAAATATTGCTATATTATCTATGAACTTTAGCTTTTATTTTTTTGTGCAAAATCCTCTTGTAATTATTATATAGTACACGCTATCTGGCGAAGCATTCTTGAAATTAATTATCTGAGAATGAGGCAAAAAACCGATGATAAATTCGCAGTAGTATTATGATACATGAGATATTCTGATCAATATTTTGATCTTTGCTTTACAGAAATATTCTTTGTTTCCCGATAAAGGACGAAACAGGTATTTGAGCGATGCAATCTTTGAGTTCCTTGTAGTATAAATATAATGATTTATCGTAAGTTTACAACCATCCTTCAACTTTCCAGGGGTATTTTTAGCCTTCTGTATAATTACAATATGCGTAGCTTCCTACTTAGCTCTTGGTTGAGTTGAAGTGGAAAAATATTGTTGTATTGCTGTAACATCGAATCGATTGCTCAATCTTCGCCTACAACTGTTTAATACTTAATTAAACCTTGCACTTCTACCCGAGCTGTCATCTTGCACAGCTTTCTCTATAGATGTCAGTGAATCATTTATTGCTCATGGGCAGAGCCGCTGAGAAGGAGACAGAAGGCAAATTGCCTCAGGGCCTCATAAAGTAAGGCCAACGACAATTTTCCGAAGTTAATTCCCAGACCTTCAAATTTTTCTGCTGGCTTTGCTTGCTAGGGGCCTCATTCCTCTCTTTTGCCACAGAACCTCTGAAATCTCTTGGCGACTCTGTTCACAGGCCTTGTTGAACAGATGGGGGTTAGACTTGTTTAACCCTTGCTAATGGCGGGAAGCTCTTGCTGTATTTGTCCAATCATAGTCTTGCTATGAATCGTGGGATATTGGAGGGACTGGAAGTACATGGAACAAGCGGTGACGCGACGCTCATGGAGATGCTACCTGGAAACCATAAACACGAGCTGCCTCAGAATTGTTTTTGTCCCCACCCTCCCAAACCATCTTTTTCGTTGTCTAGTCTTTAGCCCATTTTCCTTGAGCGTGCCTAGGCATTAATTTTGGATTTGTCCACAACTTTTTTCTGCGGCGAAGTATAACGCGAAAACAAAAAATAGTTATATTTATGTTTCATTTGCAGTAACAGTACTTTTTGTTTAGAATCAACTAATTAAAAGTTAACTATTGCCAAAACAACAGAAAAATTATATTTTTATAATTGATCCTATTGTAAGCTGAATTTAATTAAGACTGTTTCTTTGCTGTGCGGCGTAATTAGGTATGCGGTTTTTTGTCTAGTGTTTTAATGTAATCTATATTTACAATTAAGTATAATTCATAGATAACATATGGGTATTATATGCTTGCGATGTTTACTGACTCCTCATTGAATGTTCCAGATTCTACTGTCATTGGCGTCTCGCAACTTTGCAACAAACGCAATGGTTTGTGTTTTACAGCATTTGATGAGCAGCTGACAGAATCATTTGCGACTTTCTGTGGATTAAGTCTTGTCCAGGTGTGATCACGTGCTCATTAAGTTTCTACTCAATTTCCGCCCCCCCCCCTCCTACTATTGGCTCTTGCATTCGAAAGAGTAATGCAATGTGTCAGTAGGCCCAGATGAAGATTCCTAGAAGAATGTACACTTTTGTGCTAAAGCAGGGGTGCATACACAAGAAATTTACAAGGACGGAAAGTTAATCTCAGGGCACCACAGATTTGATTTCATGAAATATCATATACATCTCTTTGTTGAGTTAATGAAGTACTTTGTTCTTGAGTACTTCATCTTACCCCCTTAGTCCTCTTTGACTGAGGGCAAGGGGGTCATCATTTCCATTTCCCCACTTTGACAGGCATCCTTGGCCTCCAAATGATGATGGGCGTATGTCGTGATCCTTATGCTTTTAATTTATGATCTACATTTATAACACAATTAATTTGAATGATGGCTTCTTCATAAACCCCTATGTTTTCTATGCATCGAATGAAGTGCTTCAGCACAAAATATCATGGCTTCACTTTGTGCAGTGCAGTCTTCTATATTACACCATGCTCTGTGGAAATACCCATCGGTTAATACTTTGATTCTCTTCAGGGCTGCCGAGAGGGAGGCAAATCGTCCCAGGGCCTCAAGGTCCAAGGCGCCTCACAACACCCAATTCTTCAAGGTCTGTGTGACGTCATAAAGTAAACCAACAGAAATTTTGCATAGTTAATATCAACAACCCGAAAATTTTCTGCTCGCTTCGCTCGGCGGCCCAGATTCTCTTCCTCACAAAAATAGTCTTAATTTTACGGTTATGTTTCTTTGTTATTTTGTTAGTCTTTGCTGTATCAAAAAGCCATGGAATCCCAACATAGAAGCAAACTTGCAAATGAAATGATGATGTATCACATGCAGGTTTGTGGTTGTGGAATTTTTATTTTTTTTCAACCATAGAACCCAAAGAGTATTTTGTTGTGAAAATGGGTGTACGTTAGATCTATACTGAAATCAACGAAAGATGATTTCTCCAGCTCATTCTTCTCTCTTTTGTAATTTTAAGTTAACATGTCGGAAAATAAGAGAATAAAGCAGAGTAGGCAATGAGTAATACGCCTAATGGCAACACTAGGGAAATATTGTAGGGAAAGAAAGGAACTGATAACTCTACCACAATGTGAATAGCCCTAGACTCTTGGTTTCTTTGTAAGCCTCTTTGCTTTCAATTACATGCACTCTCCAATGCACAAAGAGTGTGTGGGATTAACCTTTGCTTTTCCCTTGAATGCTAAAGTGATTCTAGATCTTATAATTTAGTTAAGATTTCAAGATTCAAGCTATTTTTCCAAATTCATCCCTTTCCTTGCAAGTTGATTAATAACTAACTACATTTTTTACCATCTTTTGATAAGTGTTTCAATTGTTTATATGAAGTCAATAGAAAAAAAATACCAATTTGCACTTCATCCTCCCAAATTTGGCTCATTTGTTAGTATTTGTGAGATATGGAATTGTGGCATTTTTTTGGCTTCATCTGGCTTCCGGTTTCCGAAATATAGCCGTCTTTATTTTACCCTATTTCCTATAATCCCGTAACCCCCCTTACAATAAAATAGCAATGAGTTTTTTGATTTCATCTGGAATCACCCATATTCTTTGAGTGATTATGTAAAATTATATGAAGAAAGTTGTCGTAGAGCTAACTGCACCGAATTTACTGTTGCAGCGTAAGATTTCAAGGTAGCACAGCCAACATTCAGTTCTCATCAGTAGCTTTAGGAAGTAGAACAGCACTTTACGACGGTTTACATGAGCATAGGCGCCAAATCTTGATTGGCTAACAATGGCCAATAATGTTACGAGAATTCGTTGGAGAAGTGTGTTTTGGTGGTAAAATATATTGTAAGCATGTTCAGAAGGCTTTTATTCAAATTTCCAGATTGAGAAATTTTTATATCTTACGAAGATCAAAAGTTATCGACATAACTAGAAAATATGGATGGCTTGTAATGCCGATGGCTTTGATCTGCGCAAGATATAAAAGTTTCTCCTGGAAATGTGAATTGAAGCCTGCTGAACACGCTTGCAAAATATTTTTTAATTATTCGAAACCATGTGCTATCAGTTTTTTTGCAAATAAAGTACACTATTTACCACAGAAACACGCTTCTCGAACGAATGCTAGCAATATTATTGGCAGCACCAAGGCCCCCCTTCTATGTCGATTCCTTTGTTAAGCCAATCAAGATTTGACGCCTATACTATTCAGAACACATTTAAGGAATGACCGCTTCTCAAAGATGAATTGTAAGATGTATTTGAATGTCTTTCATAGGTTAACCAACAGGAAGTTGAAAAATACACTTCAAAACCATTTCCAAGTAAAAATGACATCGACAGCAGCATGGATAAATTTAATTTCATGCCTAGGATTGTCTTAGCTGATTTTGACAGCGTGAAGGTGAGCCGGGACTGACTACAGTTTTAGCCTTTTCTCGTTTTAGTAACATCCTATTGTACACATAAAAGTTTTTATTTTAAAAATTCATTTCTGAAAGCTTTTGTCCGTGTCATAGTTTTGGAATTGTTGTTAAGGGTAAAGGGGTTTGATTAATGCTCCCACACTAGTGTTTGTCCAAGAATTCAACTATCTTATGAACATCATGCTTTTCTGAACGTACGTTTCAGAATTAATGAACCCATGAGCCTTTTCAGCTACCTATCCAAACGCTTAGCTGACACCCTACACGAATGCTTCCAAGAACTTTTAAAATTGCTTGCTTGGCAGCCCCTAAAATATAATTTTTCAAATCAGGCCCCCCTGTAGGGATAAATATAGGTCGTGATGAATATAATTTCATGTAAAGCAATTATCATAAATGATACCGTCCAACAAGTCTAACGCTTTTCCACTAGAGAATCTTCCTTTGACGCCCTCCCTGAAATTCGTCGCGGTTCCTAGTGTACCTTGGACGCCAATTTGGGAATCTTTTCTTAACACATTGATAGCATGCCAATTGAAAATGTCTAAGATTGGAGAGTCCAAGCAGCCAAGGACAGATTCTATCATGCAGCTTTTACTAGATACTTACTACTAGATTCACTTGCTCCTTGTTGCGACACTTGCAGTACGAGTCACTGTTATAGTGCATTTCAGTTTATCCCTTTTTGACACTAAAGCCCCCTTTTCTACCTTCGCAAACCAAATGAGAATGACATTACGTATTGATTGCAAATATATTTGGTCAGATATGAGCATCCATTCTCTTTCTCTATAGGTTGTACTTAGCATGTTCCAAGACCTCGGATTTTGCGAGAGATGGAAAATCAGAGAGAATACCCTTGTGAGGTAGAATCTTTTGCTGATTGCAGTCATTAAATTGATGTCTCTCGATTTCGTCATATTTATCATAGGATTCTTGGGAGTATTTTCTGCCTCATTCTTCGACACTTTGATATTTAATTATGATATTGTACTTTGTCATCACAATCAAGTTGAGGTCCTCATAATTAACAAATGAAGAAAAAGTTGTACTTTCCAATAACAAAGCTTTTTTCCTTTGTATTTTCATAGCTATGCAAACGTGTGTTTTTTGTAGCATTGTCTAATTTATACTCGTAATACTTTATCCTTTCTTAAATTATACTACATTACATCATACTACATCATGTAATTAATTTCATGCATTTAATTTTAACATTCAATTTGCATATTTTACATTGGATGTTAATCTATGCAATTTCATTTTAAAATGCCTCTTTCTTACATGTATAAACTTCACAGTTGAGGGCATCCAAAATTTTGAAACTACTTGCAATTCTAAAGTACGGTTTTAATATGCAAATTTCGTTCCGGTTGTAACATGTTTGTTTTTTTATTCAGATTTGTGCTAACTGTAAGGCGAGGCTATCGTGACCCACCGTATCACAACTGGGTACATGCTTGGACCGTTGCACATTTCTCCTACCTACTTCTCAAAAATACAGAAGCAAGATCCATGCTAAAGTATGCCTGTATAATCTGTTTACCTTCAGGAAATTTTTTAGCACTGAAGCATGTGCAGTTATCATACTCTGATACTCTCAATTTGTATGTTCTATTTTGTGATATTGATCCAGTGCAAAAGCAACATTTCATAAGAGATTTGGAGTTTAGTATCTACCTATTTGCTCAAATTGGTTTGAAGCATTAGAAATTTGCTGAAAGTGCCTTTCTTTTCTATTGTAAATAGAAACATCTTTCTCATTTGGTAGACTTATTATTTAATCGCTTTTTAACGTTATTAGTATATATTTACATGCATTTCCTAAATATTATAGACGTTTCGAGCGTTAGAGCAGCCGTGGCCTAGCGGTAATGCTCTCGACTCAGACCAACATGGTCCTGGGTTTGAGGCCCAACGCAGGCCACTGGTGACGCCAGGAAGGGCATCCAGTCCTAAATGCTCGCGTCAGAACTAAATAGACGTTGCGAACGTTGTAGCGTCTTCGCCCTTCCTAAATAAATTAGCATGGTTTCATTTATAAGAAATCGTGTTGTTGGATGGGTGGAACTTTGAAGTGGATTGTATACTTTTTGGCATGGAATAGTTGAGGCCCATGATTGGAAATTTTTAAAAACTTTACCATCCATTTCCATTTATTAAATGCCGCCCAACTAAGCAAATTTGAAGAAAATATAATCCTCACTTTACTTACATCTTAACCCAACTAAAGATTTCAAAGTTTTAAAAAGAATGAGTAAATAGAAATTCATTAGCTTTGTCAACGCAAATCAATATTAACAAGTGAACTCATTAATATTAAAGAAATCAAAGCAAATTATATACCTTATACATTGTTAACAACAACTAATTACCATAATTTTGAATTGTTTGGGTCCCCATACTGTATATTGAAAATTGCCCCCATCTATTAACAACACCAATTTATGCTTTTTTAGCAAAAATGTCAACCCCCCTCCTTATAATACCATCCTACTGTTCGATCCCAAAGAGTACGTGGTTATGAAGCTGCTGGCTATGTGAGCATGGTTATGCACTATTATCCTATCCATTGATGCAAGAACGTATCCATTGATGCAAGAAATTTTCATTGTATCTTCAGAGCAAGCTTTTTCGTTTTATAGTTACATAAATCATTTCATTTTAGAGACATTGAGTGCTTTATGCTGTTTGTCTCCTGTTTATGTCATGACCTTGACCACCGAGGCACAACCAATTCTTTTCAAATTGCATCAGTAAGTAGCTTTGATTTCTTCTATACCATGCCATTTTCTTTCTTTTTATTAGAATCCAACTTTTCTTTACCCGGTTTCATTCTATCATGCGTCTGAATGTTCCATTTAAATAAACGAAATACTTTTATAGCATGGTAGTTTTACTTAGCAATTTATTTACTCAAAGTTTGTCAATACAGCAAATGTAGATTGTATTCCAGAAAGTTCTATAATATCTTATGGTCTGAAAACAATTTGTAGCACTCGAAACATGTCTTGCAAGCTGAAGCATTTGGCGTATATAGTCTGTTGGTGCTACAGAACTTTACTACAGCATGAAAAAGCGGCAACATTCTTTTGACCTACTTAAAAGCTATTTTCGTCCGACAATCGTCAGAGTATGAAAACATCGGATAGTGACCTAGAGGTTAATCGAAATATATAGCCAGATATGGTTACACGTGATAGGATGCGTCTAATTGGCCCCAAGAGTGGCCAATTAGGACCTATTAACCATTATTTACTTGAAGATTCCTAATAAAGATACGAACTCTTTTTGTCTACACAAGACTGGGTTTTGAGTCTTTATGTAAACAGATTCCAAACTTTTGTGTTCATTTCAGTCTTTACGTATATCAGCTGATAAGAATGAAGTTTAGTCTTAAGAACTCCCTGTCTATCGGATTATTTCGTTAAGTTTCTCCACAAGTACCTTGATATCTAATTTCAGCTTTTAAACATGACTTAAAGATGTCCTTGTTTGGCCGTTGATTTATGCTTCTAAGAAAATATCTATTGTCCACCATATTGTCCCATATATTTTGCTGTTTGTATATTTTACCCTGGGTTTATCTTACTGTTATGTTTTATTCGCTTAGAAATCAGTACTTGCTGCCCTGTACAGTTCAGATGGGTCGGTAATGGAGGTGAGTATTATAATGTTGTAAATAGTCTGTTGATACTACAGAACTTTACCACAGCACGAAAAAGCTGCAACATTATTTTGGAATACTAGCTCAAAATAATGTTGCCGCTTTTTCGTGCTGTGGTAAAATTATAATGTTGCCGTAGACACGATTATGATTGCAGGCACGCTTATAGCCTTTTTGGAGCCTGGGTCTAGCAATGAAAATGGGGCCCTGATAACGTCATTGGAAAGTTGTAAGCTGATGAAAAGCCAGTAAATTTGGGCCCCAAATAAAGTAATTCTCTAAATTTTCTATTAGGATTTGACGTTTGACTAGGAAATACTGCGCTTCTTTAAAGTGAGAGTATTTACATATTAGATGTACAACTCTCGTAACCCTGTGATCCTCCTCCTTCTCTTGGTGCCCCAGTGGCTATTTCATGGGAGTACCATGTATCGCTTTTGTCTATTTATTGAGGTTATGATCTTAGGTAGATCAAGGAGCATACCTTATTTTCCCTGAGTTTTACCACCATAGCTAATTACTGACTGACTACTACTACTACTACTACTGACTGACCCTTACAATTCATGATTTTGCCAACTTGTCTATAATTATGCTGAGTGCCTTTGGAAGATTTGTTTATGACATATATGATCGTTTTAGTTCATTATACTTTCTACTCATTATAGTGAATGGAAATTTCATTGAACTTCATTTTTTCCAGAAACACCATTTTGCACAAGCAGTACACATAATTAACAGTGAGGGATGTAATATTTTAGAAACATTACCGAAGAAGGTAGATAAGTCATTTCATATCATTGTAGGAAATTTCTTCAATTTGGCCTGTAATGAAATCTCTTGATTTTTGCAGTGTTTGGCTAAGTGTTTATTTATGTAGGAGATAGAATATTTTCTTCCATAAAGATGGTACCTCACCACATATATCCATGCATCGCTATTACGATTCCATTCATTCCGTTATATTTTGAAAGCTGTTAAAGAATGTAGTTACTCTTTCTTTGAAAACTCACCTCTAACCTTTTCCATCCACACCCTGTCTTCATATCTTTACCATGGGTAACTAATATTTTTTTAACATGTTAACTTGTTCAGACTTTGACAGTCTGCTATCCTTCAAGGGCCTGTTTCCTACCTATTAACAATCAGTAATAAGTAAGGGCAGTTAAAAGTAAATACAAAGAAATCGTTTAAGACAAACAAGTAAAAGGAAAAGAATGTAATTAGAGCCCAGTATATTATATTCCCTTGGAATCAACAAATTCTTAGATAGTGCTGCACATGTTATATTGTTCAATTCTTCCTCCTGACACAGCTCGTCCCAGCTTTCCATTAAAATTTACAACTTCCTTTCACTCTTCTTATAGCCTTGTCTCATGCTAATAACTGCTATTTCTCCAATGCTCAGTATTTTGTTTGCAGTAGTTAATTAATAAGTCGTGCAATTTGTTGGCACGGAACAGGCTCGACACTTGGCACGGCCATTGAATCAGGTGTGCCAAACTTCCCATGCTCTATATTCTTTCGCTTCAACTGTAGTTTTTGTCCGTAGCCAAAATAAGCGGTCAAGATTGTATATCCATCTAGAAACACTGATTGATTCAGACCTTGTGCAGTGCCGTTGTTGTGACAGAGTTTAGTTCTCTGGCAAGCGCGACCTGACACGATGCCGTAAGTAGGCGATACAGTAATGTGCTATAGAGAAACATTGGTGGTTAATTTTTTTTTTAACTAATGGTGCTATTAACAGTAAGGGAATTGTCCTTTTTTCAGCATTATCAAATTGCACTCGACTTACTTCAGATGATCATTATTGCTACGGATCTTGCAAATCATTTTCTAATTTTGAAAGACATCGACGAAATTGCAAAAGGTACGTGACCTGACTTGTGCTTTTGTTGTTTTAATATAACCTCTCTTACATTCATTATTTTTAGTGAAAGTTCTCTTTTTTTTCTTTTATGCACAGTTATGCCAGAATCAAAGTATGATTATAATTTATAATTTCTCATTCATTTTATGCTTTATTTTTATTATCTAGCAGAATGTTGTTTCCCTTGCTAAAGAATTCTTTGACATTTCTGTTACAAATAAAAAGAGTTGACTTTTTGGCAAGGTTCCCTCTACTTTGTACTAACTGATAACCAAAGGCTGAAGTGAGGCTCGAAAAGCATGCATTGTGCATATGATGTCAGTTTATTCAATTACGCACGTACGAAGAGTTGTTGATATCTTTTTAAAAGCACAGATTTTTACATTACAAATGCCATTGAAGTTGGGAATAGAACAGTTACGCTCTAAAATGCACTGACAGACAGGAGGCAGAGGCCACAATAGGACTTTTCATTAGCTCCTAATCAACATTGGGCGTGGCAGTAGCAAATGTATGGAGTTTGTGCCTATTTGTCCAAGCGATTTCTCTTTTCTGGACTAGCGATTTCTCATTGCTGGTGTCGCTCCTAATAGCTGAGTACATATAAATGCAGAAAATGCTGTAAGGGCGTTTTGCTGTCCAGTCATTTCTTGCGTATTTTGCATTTAAATGGCCCTCAACCCAAAATATTTTATTCAACTGATAGACGTAATCGGACCTCCTGATTACGAATTTGCAATTAGTTATTTGGATTAAGGGATCCTATAAGGAAAGAATTGAAAGCCTTGTGCTCCATCGCTTCATGCTGTATTTCTTTAAATCAGTAATTTTTCCTGCATTCAAGAATATTTTTTTATCTCAGGTGGATTCAAGAAGGAAAACAAACGACATCACCGTACTTTGCTATCTTTAATGATGACATCATGCGATCTGTCTGACCAAACAAAGCCCTGGGAGGGAGCATTCAAAGTTTCTGATTTGTTGTATGCTGAATTCTTCAATCAAGGAGATATGGTAATTGTTGTTTTCTCCTAGCAGTAA
This sequence comes from Cassiopea andromeda, assembly GCA_018155075.1. NCBI lineage: Eukaryota > Metazoa > Cnidaria > Scyphozoa > Rhizostomeae > Cassiopeidae > Cassiopea > Cassiopea andromeda. The sequence goes on from WIPJ01006242.1 coordinate 232,381, forward strand.
CATTTCCTTCTTTGTATGTTACTGGTGATGCTAACTGCTGGAGGTAGAGCATAAGGCCGGCTTCAACTTAAATGACTGCACCGATTCGGCCGAGGCAGCCTGAGGTTGGTGCATGCGTAGTAGGTTCAGATGTGGATTCTCCCTCAGTTACTCCCATCGGCACATCCCTGTGACCAGTACAGAATTAGGATATCCAATAAAGGCCGGTTTTCACTTAATCGAATGCACCGATTCGCCCGAGGCGACCCGAGGTTTATGTATACATTGAAAGGGATTACAGACCGATGGAAAAGTTCAAACCATTTGAACTTCTCGATGAGCCAATACGTCCGAGGGTAGCCGAGGGGATCCACATTTGAGCCTACTACGCATGCACCAACTCGGGCCGAATTGATACATTCGTTTAAGTGGAAACCGGCCTTTATCCCACGTTGTACGAAAGATTCCTGGACAAAAAAGTAAGTTATTGTGGTATGTTCAATAAAAAAAACAAGGTTCAATTCTTTTGATAAATAGCAATCAGTATTCACAGCCATTTGAGGGACGAGGTGAAAACGAAAGCTATGGTATTATTTTATTTTTTGTATAAGTATCTGGAGGACAGCCTGTGTTTTGATTTTGCTTCCTTGATTTATCAATTAAATTATCAGTGAACTAAACTGTATATATTTTTACACCTGATTATTTTTATGTGCATAAATTTCCTTACCAGCATTACTGAGAATGAATTTATTACTTCTAGGAGAAATCTCTTGGTTACGCACCGAAAGAAATGATGGATAGAGAAAAAGCCAGTATTCCAAGGCTACAGGTGGAGTTTGTGTCAAAAGTTGCACTACCAGTTTATAAGTAAGTGAATAGACGGATAAATCACCAATATCGTATTGATTAATCACCTACCTCGTACAAAAGCAGGCTAGATCCTTAATGAGCTAAGGATGCTTTGAGGAACATACCCTTGGGCAACTATTTCCATTGCCCAGAATATGAAACATTTTTTTAAAAAGTATACAAGATTTTTGTGATATTTTGTGAGTTTCTATAACTTTTCATGTGATTTTCAGTTGTTTTTTTAATTTTCGTGAATCTTAATGAATTTCATGATTTTATGTAATTTTGTGAATTTTTGTAGCTTTTTTATTTTTGTGACTTTTGTGATTTGCGTAATTATGTATGGCTTTTTGCTATTTTCATGATTTTTGTGATTTTCTGTAACTTTGTGTGATTTTCGTAATTATATAATTTTCATGCATATTCGTGATTTGCCATTTTTTGATTTTCTGCAGCTCTTAATGTGATTCTTCTAATTTCCATTTTTGTGATTTCTTGTAAACTTTTAATTTTCGCGACGTTTTATAATTCTTTGTCATTTATGCGCCTTTGTGATTTTCGTGATTCTATTTAATCTTTTTGTAATCTTCTGTAACTTTTATGTAATTTTCGTTATTTTTTGTAATTTTCATGATATTTGTTATTTACTGTAACTTTTTATGTGATATTTGTAGCTGTTGAAAATATTTTTTGTGATTATTTGTAATTGTTTGTGATTATAGGCTGCTTTCCGCAATCTTGTCACCGGTGAGCTCAATCTGTGATGTAATTGGTGAGAATATTGTTAAATGGCAGTGTCTACAAGAAGAAGAGGATAAAAACAACATGAAGACCTCGAAGTAAAGTATTTTATGTACAAATATCGTTATCAGTTATAACTTTGGCGTTTCGCGTGCTGTTGATATTACTAGACTTGGAGCATTGAGTTTTCGCAAGTATGCCAAAATTTCAACCCGATACCCTTCCTGTCAGAGCATTTCTGGAACCTATTCTAAGCTGTTATCTAAGAATTGTAGTTATGTAAAGGACTTCCATAGGATAAAAACTACACTAATGCCATTTTTAGCTATTCACGACAGATTTTTACGATAGCAAATGAAGCGAAGTTGCTCTCCTTGCTTTTTCAGAGAGGGTGTCAAATAGCAGAGCCGAAACGTGCCTTTCCGATTTTACGATTGATTATGCACTAACCATACTTCATATCATGAAAAGTAAATTACCGTAAATTCGTTTTAGCCCCCACCCTTTCAATTAAGCCGCCTTTCTGGACCAAGAACCCCCTAGGAAATATTGAGTAGTACCAAGCTTCATAGAAGTAAGTATACTAAGCTAGATCACCCTCCGTAAACAATAGTTCTCAACCTATCAAGAATCAAAGTCATTCATTGACTTACTGCGGATGACAACGTTCTATTTCAACGGTCACTGCACAATTTTTCAATTGTACTTGTTCTGCTGTGAACTTATGTTATATACACCAAGCAATATGAATATTGTTCTCTTTTTTTAAATAGCAAATATTTAGTTAACTATTGAAAACTTTCAAGAAGTTTATTAAGTCCCTTCTATCATATAAGCTCCCTTCTCCAATAAGCCCCATGGAGGACTAAATAGAGAATTACGGTATACGTTATTGATATAGCTTGCATCCTGTTGGTTGTTTTTTAGACGGCTTATTACAAAGGAGAACATCATCTTCTTAACCATATTAGATACTGTCCACTGCTCATTTTGCGCCCCTTAATAATGCGCCATGACTTCATCGAAGTAACCTTAAATAAGCATTTGATTGCATTAGTGCGTAAGATTTTTTCAGTAATATCAAGCCTGACAGATAAGAGTTGTAAGTTCTTTTCATAGCTGTTTTGCTGGCGTTAATTGCAATGAAATCGTTTCTATTAGAACCCAGCTCATAGGCTCGTCTTTGCATCTGACTGGCGCCTGCTTTCAACTAATTGTATATTCCTTCCATGTGAATCCTACTTGCAAAGTTTGTAATAATCCTGAATTCTTTGACACACACTCGTACAAGATGCCAAAATCAAAGCGTTAGAAACTGTACCTTTAACATCTAACAGAATTATGGCTATTGCGGTATAAGCATGAAACTAAGAACCTTGGTTTGTTACATGTGGAAATCTAAAAGTATAGGAATATGATCCAAGATACCTAACCAGAAGCCCAGGTTTGCTTAGGTAACAATTTCCTGACACAATAGATCTAGGGTGGAATGTAACTCTTGTAGTGCATAATATTAAAATCTACTTCTAATTTGAAGGCATTTCCAACTTATTTACCTTCTATCTCATTTCCCAACTATTTATCTTCCGTTTCATTTATATGAATTTTCCTGTAATTGCATTTTCATTAAGCATTATCGTTGATTAAGTTATTTTGTAGTATTAAATTGGTAGAAAAGTAATATTAGAGCGAAGGATTGTTGCGCATGATGTGCTGTAAATAACTGTAACATAGTTCAGATGTCTCGGGAAAGTATTCCATTTAACTCTTAACGTCCTGTCAGTGTTGTTAGCGTTGGGAATTCTCCTGGTTTTTACCCTCTTTCTCTGTGGTAGGAAATTTTCTTATGTTAGAACAGTCTAAAGATTTTACATCCAGTTATCTTATAATGAATGCAGTATTGAATCACTATATTTCACGTCGTCATTTCTTCAATGGGCCAAGTTGTCGATCCAGACTATAACACTAGGCTGTAATTTTATCAAGAAAACTCCCCAGACTACACTTTCCTTGCCTAACTTCTCTTATCAGCCTCCTTTACTGCACTTAGTAATCATCGTACACTTCCCTAACTCTAACTTATTTTCCCTAACAGCTCTTCCAAAGCTACTCTTCCCCAAATGCTCACCCCAGACTTCTCTCCCTAGACTGCTCATCCTCTGTCCTTGCTACTCTTCTCTGACGTGAATGATCTTCCATGACTATTCTTCCGTTTCTATTCTTCCCTGGCTGCTCTTCCTTGACTTCTCATTCTGACGTTATTTCAAAAAGCACTCTACCTTAGAAATCGCTGCACAGCGGCTGCAACAAACACCCTATAGCAATTTTGCTTCGATTTCTGTCCTTCACAATGACAGGGAAACCTGACAGCGAACGACAAAATCATCAACAATAGTTCTAGACTGCCACAAGCCAGTTACTTAAGTTTTTAGCATTTGTAACACCGTTGATTTGAAATTCGTCAAACATAAAGGATCGATAAACCATCGTTTCACAATTTGCATCCATAATAAAACTCAAAATAATTCCGACGCAGGCAGTATTTTGTAGGCAAAATAAAATACACACTTGCTATATTTTCTGGTTTATATGAACACATTTATAAGCAGTAGCGAGAGCTGCCGTGGCCTAGTGGTAATGCACTCGACTAAGACCAACATGGCTCTGGGTTCGAGGCCCACC
>WIPJ01006276.1:10365-31034 GCA_018155075.1 Cassiopea andromeda
ACACACACACACACATATATATCTGAAAACAAATTTGAATTATTTCATTGATGTTATTGCGCATATTTTTTAGATTTGGTGATCAGCATGTCCCTATCTCGAGAGAGAGAATACTTTATAAAGATCACAAAGATTGTTTTGGAAATTTTTCCAAACTATTTGAGAAAGTTATTCATTGAGAAGTGGGATGAAAAGTATCCAAATAATAAGTGGCAAAGTGACAGTGCAAGTGGGAGCTTCGTGTTTAATGAAATACCAAATGCTGCAAAGAATGGGAGAAATGGAGTATATGCTAGCAATATGCAGTCTGGGAACGAAAGTGACTGGGATACCACTACATTGGTATATGCAATGCTGTACTCTCAACTTAATTTGATTCCAAGTTGCCGGCCTGATGGTCAGAGGCGTGCACCGTTACTTATCAGTGAAGAGATTTACATCATAAGAGAGATTAGAAATGAATTCTTTGCTCATGCAGCCAACATGAAATTCTCATTTCGTACCTTTTTAGAGATACTTTTAAAGGTGCATAGTGTAGCCGAGAACATATTTGGTATCATTGCGGAACATGAAGTTGAAGATCTTGTAAAGTCACAAATATCAAACCAAGTAGCAGATTTGTTGAAGCAGCAACTTCATATTGAGAAGGATTGCAATGATGAGTTTGAGAAAATTTTGACAGGTAAATTATTATAGATGAAGTTGTAAGCTCTGCAGATCATGTTTTATTGTGAGTAAACTTGTCCAATGCATTTATACTTTATCCAAGCACACAGAATATTGTATGATTTGAGGTAATTAAAGTAACCTGATCAATGTGGAAATCTGACTTCTCATTCATGTAATGAAATGTAGAATTAAATTACTGTGATGGCAAGTGAAAACTGTATGATATATTGCCTACTTGTAAGTCATAGGGTAAATACAATTTAGTTACTTCCTCATTGAGTAGTTGATAATCCATTGAATAATGTTTAGATTTAGATATGGTTATACTGAGGAATCAATAGTGACTGTTTATGGAACAAATTATTTACTTTTAGAAATGGAAGAAAATGTGAAAGAAATGAAAATTGACCGAAAAGAAGTAAAGGATGATAGTACAGACTTAAAAAAAGTGGTCAGAGATTTGAGAGGTGAGGAGAAGAATGAACTAGGAGGTATCAAGGGCAACTTGCAAGCTGCAGCATCTGCTGAAACAAGTAAGTGGTTAAAGCTGTTCCTTCCTTTGATGTTAAAATACAGCTTATCAAAATTACTTAGACATTGATATTAATGTGTTGTTGACTATGTGGTAGAAATGTAAAGTGCTTGTCTTGGAATGCAGTATGTTGCTCTTTGTGGTGATATGAGTATAAAGTGAATTCACAAAGGCAATGTTTATAACCAATGAAGATAGATGCACCTCATTTGTACAAATGTGCTTTGATTGTATATGGCTTTTCTTTATTGCTCCTTTGACAAGTATAGTCATTATTTTAAAAGGTCATTGAATTGTAGCCATTTGAAGCAGAGGTGTACGTACTTGTTAGAATGCTGATTACATGACGCTTTGCAGAGTAGAATGATACAGTTTCTGATTATATGGTATAAAGGAAATGGAACGCACTTAAAACACGAGTGTGTGTACTATACCATGTCATTTTCCGTACACCGTAGTGTGATATAGATTGAAACATTACAATTACATATTTCTGGCTGATCTATTTTGCAAGTATAGAAAAGAAAAGTTTTGACAAAATTGATGGCCGTGTCCAAACGAATCGATGTTTCACTGGCTTTTTCCTCCACGTTTGATCTCACAGTTGAGAATAGTTGAGCATATGTGGCCAAAAAAATTCTGTATTTTGCTCAACTTTTCGCTCTACTTTTACTGTGTCATCAGAATTTCATTGTACAAGCCTTCCGCTTGTGAGCCACGGTCCATGTTAGTCGGACACGCCAGCTTTTTGAGCATATAAAGGGTCTACACTCCTCCCAAGGAACCTTTCAAGGAGCGGCTCTTCTATTCTCAAGTGCCATTGTAAACCTGGGGCCTTAATAAACAAGGGTGTCGGAGACAATCGTGAAATTTAATAAACGAAGTTGTCAAAATAAGCAGGTGATTGAAGTTTAAATACAGCTTTAGGTGATAACAATGCGACAGAAAGAATATAAACAGGTTATCATAAAACTAAAATATACACAGAAGCACGCTATTTTGCCTTAAAAAGTAGGGGGAAGAAGTACTAAAAATGAAATTACATAAATTGAGGAAGTTGTGAAAAAGATCAATTTTATAATATTAATAAATGGGGATCTGTATGAGGTCCAGTTACTGGATTAAATCGCAAAATTACTAATGGGGAGGGAACATTTATTAGGCACCTGAGAGTAGTATCTTGAGTTAGTTCTAAGCTTGTCAACATCACGTTTGAAGCAACTTTGGATGAGAATGATATGTTAGGAGACAATCATAAGCATAAAATATTTCACCATCAAAGCATCGTCTGTCAAGGCTACCTTGACATAATGCTCCTGATGTATCTATGAAATGTATTATTCACAATAATCCCAATATTTCTACTCATAAATTAGCTAGTATCTTGATAATTGAGCAAGTTACTCAGTTATTGATCTTTTACTGCCCAATTCATAAATGGAACTGATATTCAAATTTAAGACACTTGTCTATGCAGTGCTAAAGGGATTGCTTCCAAACACCTTCAGATTCGATTACTACCATTTGAGTATTTAAATACTGTGCTGCATTTACTTCATGAGCTTTGAAAACACACAGGGAAGGAGACTGTAAGGATTGAAGGTATACAGGACATCTTGTAAGAGCTATTGTTTGTTAAAGCATTGCTTAAACTCCACTATGTGTAATAGTTTCCGTGGTAAACAAATCTGTCTTTCATGATTATACTCCTTTCTAATATGTCGATTGATGTTGTATATTATCTCATCTGATTAGGTCTAATGCCCTACAGCAAGACGAATATTGGTAAGTTTATTAGTATTTATATGCCTTAAGCAAGTTCATATCCATTAAAGTTTTCATTGTTTTCCATGACTACACAGCATGGAGATTACTATCATGAACATGAACTATAACATTAAAGTAAATTGATTTAGAATGCACGCATCTTGGAATTATTTAAGGCGGCGATCCATTCCATGAAAATGACACCGTATTACTTTGTTATAGAAGTTATGGCATTGGAGTCTTGTTTTGTAGATGCAGAAAATGTAGAAATACAGCGGAATTTATATTGAATTCGTTTCTCTGCTAAAGTCCAATGACCCTCATCACCAATTCTAACAGCAAAAGAGAAAGGAATAGGCCAGAGGTTGAACCTCCGGAAAGTGTTTTGGAGAATGCCTTTTTCATGTTAGGGAAACGGCCTTTTTTATTTTGGAGAGGTTGTTGCAAAAACGGCAGTTTTGTTCTTTTGTCGAAAAGGACTGGGATCTAGATCCCAGGTTCTTGGCAGTTGCACCCCTGTTTTAGCAGTGAATAGATACTCTGCCAGGGCCTAGTCCATATCATGGAGATGTCGGTTATTGTATCAAAATTGCAAATTCCAAAGAGAGGGACATTCTCAAATGGCAAGTCCTTCTTACAGTATGTTTATACTAATTTCCATGCACTCAAACATCATAATTTTAACAATCAGCATAGCATACATTTATGTTCCACTCTTTTTTCCCTATGTTAATCTTGAATCTGCATATAACAACCAGGCCTCACAGTGAATATATGTTCTAGTTTGCAACCACAAAGGCTGCAATTTATTGCTTATGAAATGAAATATATCGTTACTGTATTTCTGTTGATGATTTTGTGACCGCAATGTATTGGGAAGGCATTGCCGTTCAACAATATCAAAATGATATAATTAGAAACATTAAAATTGCATCTTTTTCATGTGACAGTCATAATATAATATGCTTGCAATATTGGCAAAGAGGTTTACCAAAATATATTTAGACATATTTGTGGCAAATACCTTTCATAAATGTAAAAAGTGATAATTGATTGTGACATTAGTGTCATTGTTGTCTAGTCGTCATGTTAATTTATCATTTCTTCTCCAGGGCTGCATTTACCCTTGGAGTATTGTTAAACTCACTCCTCTCCTGTATTGACTCCTGTATGCAGTGGCGGCCTGGCTATTTATAGAAGGAGAGGCCAGCAGCTTGTCAGTGCCCTCCTCAAGAAAACTAAGATGTGTAATTAGTAATTGCTTCATAGCCACAATGTGTAAAATAGCTGCAACAACATCAGTTGCTAGTGAATGCCATGAAATGGTGGAAAAATGGAAGTACCTAAAGAACTTAACTGCGAGTAAACACTAATGGCCCTTCAAGCTCATACAAATTTTTATAATTTGCATAGCCTAACAGCTGCATAATCTATAAATTGAGTATTCATTTGCATAGAGGAAGGAAGATTGTATGCATGCGTGTGAAGGGAGTGACACATTTTTGAGGCCGCAGCTTTCAGATCATCAGGAAGCACCCTTTTGAAATGTAGCACAAACACCATGTTAATCATTGATATCTAATCAGAGAAGGAATACATATCCTTATTGGGATATTGTTTTAAGTCAATTGTTCAGTACATTAAACTCTATATCAGCTATCCATGTCTATTTCACTTTGACCTGATATCAGCTGATGCTTCTGTGCCATTAAGATATTTGCTAAAAGACCTCGTTTTTATTCATCAGTAACGTCATTGCCACATTTGGGACTTCATGGTTTTTAATTGAATTCCACCCAGAAGCTGTATAGTTAGTTCTTGTACATTCATAGAGGTTTCACTCTTTCAAAACATAACAGCCCGAAATGAAAGTTCTTCCTATCTACTGTGCCAGATGTGTGACCGATTTCTCAAGAGCTCTTCTTTCACAAGCTCTTTACCTTTACATGGTGAATTTACCGGGGATTCCAGCTAGATGCCCTCGATTTCACTTGCTAGTTGAAGAAATAGTTACATATGATGTTGAAATGCAGTTGAAGACACAATGAAATATAAATTATGTTAAATTTGTATAACAGCTGACCTTGTAATATATGGAATGTTATTCACTCCCAAAGTTAAACAAAGTGTTTTTTATTTGCACACTTATTTGCGCTGTATTTGCACTTTTATTTGCTCCTTACAAGTTTGCACTATCCAGTCATAACTATTTCACATATTATGTCTTTCTGAAGAAATTTGCAAATATTGCTTGGTTGTACCGACCATTTTTGGATAATTTTCCTTATAGTGAAAAGTGAATCTGCTCCAGTCATTCAAGCACTCTCAGGGGGTGCAGTTATTGCTGGTGATGTAGGGACATTGACAGTTGTTCAAAATGGTAAGTGAACACTATGATACTTATTTACCCATTGCATTTGATCATAAATCATTGAATGGATCAGTCATAGAAAAACAGATAAAAGCATGTCAAACTGGCGCAGGCTGTCTACCAAGGTAGAAGAGTTTTAGGAAATCAGGAGAGAATCAGGTAAATGAGCTTTGCCTCAAGATATCAGAGAAGATTCAGGCAATTCTACTTATTATAGAGAGAATGATAGAAGTATTAGCAAAGTTGTTTGATTTTTTTCAATAAAAGGATTTCCCAAAACTGAAATGGTTTCACGCGACCGATCCCTTTCTAAACTGTATGCTTTTATTTTGCAGTATTTCTAACAAATTTGTTCTTTTTTCCATGTTGACATTAAATAAAAATTTCTTTGCTGAAGAAACAAGTTTCGTGCTATTCCTTAAACTCCTTGTAAACTCCTTAAATTTGATCTGCATTTTTAAGGGCGCTTAAAGCTCATTATAGTTTAGTACTTTAGGGAAAATGTATAAGGTTAATCGTTTGACTTTTGTTGTAGAAGTACATAAAAATACTCCTTTAAATTTATTCTCATTTTAGTCCTTAGATACTCCGTAAAAAAGTCCATGAAGTTCATTTACCCACCACAGTGTGAACCTGGAATAAGTTAAATTTTGCTTAAATTGGCAAACATTGATATAAATGTAGCATGTAGTATTTTTTCAGGATATCGATTGAAGTAGAAACAACAGGGTTGAACAGAGGTGGAAGTGAAGGGATATCTGGGAAAATAGCTTCCCTAATCTTGCAGACACCCTCTAGCACACTGTATGGGGAAGTGAATTGTCATTCTAATGGAGAAAATGTCTCTAATTCCACGGACGGACTTAGTACATGGTTATTTGGGGAGGGGTGTAGCCAGTTGATAATTTGAAACTGAATTTACAAAAAGGTGGGAAGATGCTAATTGGGGTTTGAACTCCCTTACACCCCTTTCAGGTCTGGTATGCTTAAACCCTATAACTCGTTAGGTAAGTATTTAATTTGATATAGAAAACATATTGAAACTGACGACTATAAAGGAAGCAAGAATTTTTAAAAATTATAAACTTGTCACCACATTCTAATGGCAAATAGGGGTAATTACAATTTCTCGACCGTTTGAGCTGGCGGCAGATCCTTACCAGTTTTCCTGTCTTACGCCCATCCTCGTTCATGAAAAACTTTCTATGTAAAAACCTGATGTTTTTTTCCACAAATGCTCTTTCCAAAGACGCCAAAATTGACATATTTCCTAGCTTAGTAACCTGTAAGCACTCCATGTAGTGGATCAACATGTAGTGAAATGTTTTACCATTGTTAAAAGATATTTAGTCACCGTGCTTACCAACAAAATGGAGTATTCAATAGCTTTCTATACAGTGTTATGTCGCTTATGGTTTGGTTACATACATTACTTACTAAACATTTCCGGCTGCTAAATTTTGGAAAGTTAACCTTCCTACGAAAAATTCCTAATTTCAGTTAATGTTGGACAAAAATTTCGGCCAAATTGTAAAATTGTAGGCATATTTCGGACATACTTTAATCCAAACTGATCAAAATTTTCAACAAAACCAGTGTCTTTCTTTGGTGATAGAGACCTAATACTGTTCCAAAATTAGTTCAAAATTTAAGTAGAACCATGATGGATCATTACATTTGGTTCCATCTTTTTGAAGGGGTAGGAAACTGAGGGCGATGTTGAAGTCTTGGTTGATTCATAGTGTCAAAGATTCTGATAATGTTGGAGTTATATGGAGTCAGGACCCTTTGTGAAAAAATCTTTTCCATCATTGCAGAGAAATTGATGCCCAAACTTCAGGAGTATACTTCAAAGCGGACCTTTTCCTTATCGGGTGAAACATTGTCAAGCGAAAGTGACGACGTTTGTCTGATTGACAAAAATTTCGGCCGATGAAGATTCTTCCCGACAAAATTTCACCCAATAGGGTACTATGTAATCAAATGCCTAAATGTTAACCTTTTTTAATTTTATGATCTATACAAGAACCAGATATCGTTTTTTGTTTGGGGATAGATTCTAGGGATATTTATTCATACTCTGAATGATTCTGAACAACTATGGTTTTGGCTCGTTCTCCACATCTTTGAACATGGATTGTGGCACTGAAAAGAGATATTTTAATTCTTTAAGAAATTCGGAAGTTGCTAATATGCTTTAAATAGAGAAGTATGTTAAATGTTTGGTTAGACCCCTAATAGCAAAATGTTGTGCAGAAAGTAGTTAGTGAAGCTACATATGTTACAAAAATTGGACATTGGAGAAGTGCACAACAATACAGCCTCGAAAAATTTCGGACGCTTTTGCATTTCGGACACCAAAATTCAGACACTTTTTTAATTTTGGACAACGTTTTGTCAAAAATTAAAAACGTCCGAGATCTCTGGTATTTAATGTATCTTATTACATGGATGACTAATTAGAGGGAAACATTTAAGCAGTCTTCTATTTTCATCACATCGCTTACTGTATTCATGATTAAATTGCGTCTATCAAAATGGGAATCTATAGCTTCATAAGGATTTCTCTAATACAGTCCGTATTGGCATATATTGCACTGTTCTATGGACTGTGGCAAAACTTTTGCTATCAGTAGTACCATGTATTTCAAAGACATTTTCACTATATGCATTGCTTTTCAGAATTAACTCAACAAGCCGGCACTTCCCAAAGACAAGAGAAATTACGTATGTTACATTTTTACATATGAATGCCATCTTTTTTCTTTTAGTAAAATATTGATAAATCTTACCTGCATTTATTCAAAATAATTTACCCATGATGAATGTCATGGCCTTTCATTTTCTATAGAAGTGCCTCTGAGGGATTGATGTTATTTTGACGACTTCTTTTATTCTCCTAAAGCTTTTAACTGATAACTGCTGTGACCTTTGTTAAGATTACACAAAGAATAGAGTCTTATTGTTTTCCACTCATGCCATCGTTAATCAAGTGCTGCTGAGTGCCTTAAGTATGCTAGATTTCAGGTAATTTAATGAAAGTTCAAATATTAGACAGGGAATGAAATTGAGTATTTGCTTGATCAGTGAGATCATTGCTTCGTTGAGGAATTGAAAGCTGATTGCAATATGAATTTCCATTTAATAATTTTGATCTTCTGAGTTTATAAATCTATTTCAAGGCTTTTTGCATAATATTTTCTTTTTCTGTGAGTCTCTCAAATGCTGTTAGCATAATATTAAGTAAAAACTACCCTGGAAGTAAGAAGAAAACCCCTGGAAAAATAGAATGCTAGAACTTAATATATAATTTACCAATATCATAGACATACTCTGTCTAGACTATCTTGCCATAATACTACTAAGTTTCATATACAATGAAGTATTCCAAACCATGTTAATATTGCTACTTTACTAATTAGCCAGTGCCTTGGTGTTTCAACATGCTCTACAGTTTTGTTTTGTTTCATTGCCATTTACAAAAAGGAATTGGCAACCATATTCAATACAATGTAGTTATGCATTACGAAATTGATTTTTACAGTCACTGGTTACTTAGCTATCATGGTGTGTGTTTCCTTCATGAGCATGGACGATACTTTAGGTGGTGCAAGGCACAGCCTACAAGATCTGTTGCTCAGACGAAAAATTGCTTGAGATCCATTATGTGCAGTAATCTCTATGGTAGAACAATCTACTTTTGGTGAGTATCTTCTATCCCAATGTGTAGATTACTGTTGTTTAATATTTCATTTGTTTATTTCCAGCACCTTACAGTCAGACGGATATTGGTGAGTGTATTTTTCTATATATTCCTCAGATAATTCATGGCTATGATTGTGTCATTATTTCTATCATTTCCATGGCTACACAGCATGGACATTATTGTCATGATGCTGGGACACAACAGTAAGCCAAACTTGTTGTAACTGAGGTAAAAATAAGAGTTTTTGAGAGCAAGTATGCAATCTATAAAAAAGGGCACACCAGCAATATTTTACATTAAACTACTGTTTTGAAATACCATTTTATCAGCGTCAGAAATGGAGAAAATTATGTAGGATGCACATATAGTTCGGTTCTGTAAAGAGCGGTATCGCGTTTGTAGCGGAAATATGGTGCTTACTTGTTACATTCTAAGTTTGCAATTATATTTATATTTTAATATCAGTGAATACCAATCCTACTAGTTTGATAAGGTCTAGCTCTTTGTACCAGTTTTCGGTTTTTTTGGAAGATTCCTTGCGTGAAGGACTCCATTTAGAATTTGCATCTAGTCGTTTGAGGATGCTGAGCGCTCTACTTTTCCCTTATATCGACCTGGTTTCCGTAATAGTTAGCCAGGTCACATACTGGTTTGTGTAACCCACTGCAAATGTGCGTAAAAGTTCTGCAAATTTGTTACTTGCAGGTTTAAGCTTAAAGGATAAAGGCATCAGTCAATATTAAGGATTTAATAGCTTTGCAAATACAAGCAGTTTTATTTTGTGAGAAAAATTGTGTAAGCAAAATAGTGAGATGAAGCCATGATTCGAAGGAACAGAGCTTACTGCCACAATCATGAGTATAATAATGCCTGATAGATTGTACAGCTCATTAGCTTCTCGCAAAAGCACTTCAATATAAACCAAATTAAATATAAGAGCTAAATAAAGTTTTCTCTTGATATGATGCACACGTCTGTGCATGAACGTTTTTCCTTTTTTACTACAAAAACATGCTGTCACTCTCCTATTTGCAGGTTTTATTTACTTGGAATGTACTTTTGTAAAATAACATTACAGTGTCTAAGTATTCTATTATTCAGATTGACTTGCTGCGAGTTTTCAGCATATTCTAGCAAGGTGAAATGCAAACACATGACTTTCTCGCATAAAATGAATGTTGAGTAGTTTAATGTATCTTCTATCACAGAATACGTTATTGTCTTATGCAACTCTATATAGTTGATCTTCCAGTCTTTTTCGTTGAAATCGGTTCATGCAAATTCCCATTTCTTGTGACTGGGTAGGGCTACAATAAACGGAAAAACTGTTTTAGGCTTTTCCTGTGTCTTCAATCTCTGCTAGTTAACCAGATCAATTAATATAAAGAAAAAAGTTACTTAACACCATTTAGTGGTCATCATAAGTAATAATATGTAAATTTTTTAACAATGTATGACAGTTGTTTTTGCTCTTATATAGCTATTTCTAGGATAATAGCTGTTCTTTCATGGCAATGATGGTTGGTAGGTTTGCGCACCTCACTTCATTTGGTCAGTAATGGTTGTTACATATATCCTCCATGTTTTAACTCTATCTTATTCCTAACAATAGCAGTTGCAAAAGATGTACAACTTTTGCCATGAAATGCTATCATGGCTCCGGCAAAATCACGGTTTTCTAATAAAAAACATGTATTAGCAAATAGTTCTTAAGATATTGGCACAATTTGTACAAATAAACAATCAATTAACTTCAGTTTACATCTGCGGATTTCTTTGCTTCAAGTACCAATAGATTCAAAATGTTACTGTTCATCTAACCTCCCTATTTATAATGCCATCTGGATGGGATAGAGATGTGCCGAGATGCTTTCTTTATTAGAAGAGTGGAGATTTTACAGCTCATGCTACTTTTTGAAGTCCTTAAAATCCCCTAACATATAATTTGGGGTTTGAAGGGCGCTTGAAAACTCCTTATGTTCGTGTATTGTAGAAAAAGCTCCTTAAAACCTTTTTATTTCTAATTAATTCTTGGGGAGAGGATTGTCAGGGAGAGATTTATTTACAAAATGAGTTGCACTTATAAGGGAAACACGCAAAAAGTAGTACTTGAAAATTATTGTTTGGTCCTGAAAATCTCCTTAAAAAGTCCAAAAATTTTACCTGCTCACCATAGCACGAACTCTGAGTTTTGCAAAAGTTTGACCAACTATAAATAGAAAAGGTCTACAACATATTGATGAAATGACACACTTTCATGTTCGCTTTAAGCACGTCACTTGGCTGTAATCATGAACACACTTTTTATAAGAATAAATGTCATAACACTATGTAAGTCCAAGAGTCGCTGAAATTTTAGGATATTTGTAGGGGAATGCAAGGCTTATGATAAAAGACACATAATACAGTGCTATACGCTAGAGATTCACCTGTAGTCTAATATGAAACTAGCAGGCTTTGGATATTACACTCGTTTTTATAAGAATCAGTAAGTCTGAGATTCAGGCCAGCTGTTCTTACATTTTCCGAAGTTTTGAGGCTGAATTGTTCTTAATTTATTAGCGTGTAGGGCACTTGGAAATACACATCAAGACAATATGCAAGATAGCATTGGATGTTTTGATTGATAGAGAGCCCATTGGCCAAATGTTAAATCCAAGATGGCTTCTCTTTCACATTAATGTTTTTTATTGAAAGACGTTTATAAGCAATTATACATAGCAATGCTATCATAGTATCTAGTTTGGCATGGGGCAACTAACTCGCAAAAATCAAAGAGGAGAGGAGATCATTATTTGCACATTTGGTCAAAATTTCGCTCAAATCTGCCAGCAAAATCTATAGCAATTTAAAACATCCAATTATATGTCAAAAGGATAGTGTATAATGCCAGACAACAAAAATAACAACGCAATCTGTATAGAGGGGCAAATCACTGCTTAAATTCACGTACGCTCTCGAAGATAATCACACTTTGATCACATATTAATCACATTAATCGCAAAAAATCACAGGAATCACAAGAACATCACGTTAATCACAAAATGACCACCAGTCATATTAATCAGAAAGGTATGACTCTTTGACCACCTTCAGTCACCTATGTTGCTGAAAAAATGAAAGAATTAGAAGATACACGCTTTCACGCTTTTCTAAATTTTATGTGAACAACGGTCAAATCCACAAGCATTACTCGAGGACATGAAGAAAACACTGAAGAGTCCAGCGATGGAGCACAAAATGATAGCCTCGTTCTTATGCAGGGGTCACAAAGGAATGGAACTAAGGAACAACCATTTCTATGGGAACAACCATGCCATGCCGAAAACCACGAGACTAGTTTTGCAGCCATATCTCACCATAAATATTTTCTAAAGTTGAAAAGTGTTAGAGAGGCCCTTCAACATGGGATAGAAAATGAAGGCGAGTTGATGATGAAATTGATTTTGCTGAAAGTCAGGAAGGGGAGAGTGTAGGACTGGAGCAGTCTGGTACAGCAACTGCATCGTTGACCAATGATGAAATTATTACAATAATGGAAGATTTATCTCAGATTAAACTGTGCAAAATATGAAGTACACAGAATGGTCTTCCAACATATGAACATGTGAATATTTTAGAAGTTATTATTGCGCAAGGAGATAATCCAGAGGCTTTCAAAGGGAAAGAGTATGCAATCTCAACTTCCCGTGGAAAAAGCAAATTTGTGTTATACAATGGCGTTTATGTACGTTAAACTACAGCACTGTAACTAGTCCAAGAAAACACAACATTGTCAGCTGATCGTTTACTGAGGGTGGGAGCAAAACAGCCAGACCATGTCTATGACAGTGGAAAGTCTATATTTTCAAGTAAGGATAAAATTTCATCTGGTGACCTATGCCTTTGTTAGAGAATGGATTGCAACAAATGCTTAATTGGTCGCGTGGTCCAATTTCCGTATTGACAGGAAACAAAAGACAGAGAAACTTTTCGAATAACGTTGTTGACTTCTCTAAAGATTCCGTCAATAACATTGGAGTTTTTGCAAACTGGTTCTCTGCAGTTTCTCAAAGTGATGATGAATTTTTGGAGGAAAACGATTTTATTTTCTTTAAATCAATCGAAGTTGAATTTACATGCGGTTACATCGCTGCTGATTGCTACATTGCTACAATCGATAAAACAGTTGTTATAGATGCTTCAAATTTTTCTTTTTCAATTTAACGTAGCACATTCACGTAGCACCCTAACCCTAACCCTATACCCATCTACCAGAACTAAGGTTAAAAACAGAACCATATGTAGGGAATTTCAGGTGAAAAACCCACCCATATGAGCGGCACATCCAGTATCACTTCCTTGTCATATTATCTTCCCAGTTTCTTTCCCTACCTTGGCGTATTGAAACAAGTATTATTGCACATGATCTCATTTGAGATCACTTTTGAATCTGTGATTAATTTCAAAATAATCTCTAATTAATCATAAAGTAATCACTTTAATCACTAGAAAATCAAATTAATCACACCAAAATTTGAATTAATCACAAAATAATCACTAGTGGTTATTAATCTCGTACACCATTTTCAGGAGTGATTTGCACCTTGATCTGTATCATGCACTGCAACACTTACCATTGAATAGCTTACGCAAAGTCCAGACAATAATTTGTTTGAATTTCTTTGGTTTGATGTGAAAAGCTTTATACAACTGAAATCCTCCAACCATCAAGCAACAACTACACTGTCCTCATGAAAGTTGCCGGTCATTTTCGAATTTGTTTGGGATTACTTTGAGAGAGCAAAGTGTTTACGAATTTTGAAGACCATTTGCAAGCAAACCAGACCGCGAAGTTCTCCTAATCTTTCCTTGGAGCTTCGCTGGTCTTTCAGTATTTTAATTGTTCAAAACATTATATCGTATCAATGTGAAAATAAATGCTATGAATGGTTATATGTCAAGATAGCAGCACTAAATTCAAAAAATCTGGCGTAGAAACAGGGTTTGGAAATAGTACTTTCATACAATAACGGAGAAAGCTATCGCAACACTTAAAACTCCATTAGATGCCGAAAGTCGAGTGCTTTCGTTACTGGGGAAGAACTTTTAAAAGATAAGAAGTAGTATAATGTCTACAATTTAGAAATACCAAGAATTACGTCAAGTGCGAAAAATTACGTCAGTTATCATTAGTTAAGGTGTAGAGGGTTGCTCCGCACAGGTTTCTTGGTTTAGCAAAAACAACAGCAGTTAAAAACCGCATAATGTTTTGCAACATTTTAGTGCCATTTGTTCATAGTTTAGTTGGCTAAAATAAGAGACCTTTGCAGAAGTAAATCGATGTTATGTGACGTAAGTTTGACACTTGACTTCGCGAGTCTTCTTGGTATTTCTAGATCTTAGATATTTAACATCTTCTTATGCTTTAAAATTTCTTTGGAGATATCAACAGTATTAGACTTTGGGCATCTAATTGCGTTTGAAGTGTTGCGATAGCTTTTTCCATTATTGCAAGAAATCATTATTCTCCAATCCTGTTTGTTCGCTGATATTTTAAATTGATTTCTACTAGCTTGACAAAAATCTTTCATTGCACTTATATACACATCGATAAGGTAGAAATTTTTGAGCAATTAAGAGATTGAAAGACCGAAGGAGGTTCCAGAAAAGTGTTTGAAAATTACGCGTCCAGATTTTCGTGCAAATTGTCTTCAAAGTTGGTAAACAATTTGCTCTCTCTACGAATTCGCAATCAAATTTGAAAAATATGTGGATAATTTCATACGGCCAATGTATTTGATGCATTGATTGTTAACAGCAGGGAAAGTATTCAAAGAATTTTAATTCAAATATTATAACTGTAAATTGCGAGACCTTTGCATGAAGTCGGCTTTGGCCCGGGTTAAGAACTTAACATTGGAAAACAACAGATGCCATTGGGCAATGCATTCAAAAATATAGACTTACTTTTGATAATTGCACTATGCTTCAGAAAGTTCTAGAATTTATAGAAGAATGGTGAACTCTTTCTCACATGTGAATTTGTTAATTTGGTAATTGCTCAAACACGTAAAAGGCTTTTCTTCGCAAGATATGGCTTCCATTCGAATACTGTTGTCATGGGAGTGTACATTCTATTTTATGAGAATACCTAATTGTTAGCTGAGCTTCAATATTCGTACTTTATTCAAAAGTGCCACAGATTGTACTTCACTTGAAAATGAAATGAATAATTGAAGATGTTTGCTGCTATTTTACTTCATCAATAAGCCATGAAAATGGTAACTGAAGAAAGGGCTGTCGTGAAGGGATACCCACTAGGGGTATGAGCCTACAATTTTCCGAGAAGGATGGGCGTGGTAGCTAGAGTTGCTTGAAAGGGATTGGGGGTAGTAGAGCCATGAGAAATGAAAGGGTTTGAGAGTGGAGCCCCCAAGAACATTTATTCACAAGCTGCGCCCATTCCTTTTGCTATAAATATAAGGAACGAACAAGGCAGCAATTCTTGAACGTAAGAATTATATGTTTGTGGCTTTTAGGCAGTAAATATTGTATTGAAATTGAGTAATAAATCAGGGTGTCTGCCCGATTTTAATGATGGGCTTCCTCGACAATTTTGTGTGAAATTTCTCTGACAAATATCCCTTTGTCCCTTACGCATTTCATTTAGAAGACAAATTATTGGAACTGAGAACCCCAGTGGCACCACCAGAGACGGATTTAGAAAATGATTGATAAGAGGATTTAGGTAGTTCGAATTTTGAAGTTTACCCAATGATAGGAACAGTGGGTGCTTGGCTACTTCTGGCACGGCTGGTCACCAGCTTTTCATGTAAATATACAAAACTTGGAAGTACCTCAGTTGGAGGTAATAGCTAAGTGTCTCCATTATGTTACATAATATTTTAGTTGTTGTAAGCTATAAGTAAATGACATTATTGTTGTGGAAAGTAGGAGGCCTTATACACGCGAACGGATCAAAATTTGGTAGGGACAACTCCAGGAACTACTAAAATCATAAGGGGCCATTCTAAAGTATTGATGCTGTGTAGGGGGGAGGGGCACCCAAAGGCTTAAAAAGGCATACAAAATCGTACAAGTTGGTAATGGGCTCCTCAAAGAACGTACATATACTGATTTAATTCTCAGAAACTGATTATTTCTACAGCATCCTAGATGAATATAATCAGCTTCTATGGCAATACATAAGTTCATATGGATTTTTATACAAAACTGTGAAAGTTATATTTCTGGGTAACTTACTCACATGTGCCAAATGATTGGGGTTCCCAATAAACGGGTGAGTCGGAAAAGCTACCAAAAGTTTAATAAATGAGGGTGTTAATTTAGTCGAGGGTGGTCTGGACTTTGAGAAATGGCTTAAAATGGTCGTAACATAATGGAGAAAAAGAGAGAGGTTGTTATAAAACTTAAAACGAAAATATTTACGCAAGCATGCTATTTTGACATGGAAATATGGTGTAAATAGTACTGACAACGAAAGTACATGAAATGAAAAGTTTAAAAAATTCATTATCTTTAAGATTAAAAATCGGGAGGACCGTGGGGTTGGAAAAATATCAAAAACTTGATAAGTGGGGGGAAGGGGGTGACATTTATTAAGCACCTGAGGACATTGAATTTTTGAACATGTAAGCACAATGAGACAAACAATAGATTCGAATATTTAGATGTTGGGGGGTTGATGACGTAGAAGTACGTACGCCAGGGAAAGCCCCAGAACACTTTTGGATGTAGCGCGTGGTAGAACATTAGATAACGAGAATGGAGTAGTCATGAGAAGAATGGATGGGAATAGGAACACAACCCCACTTAAGAAAGTTGTATTAGGTCATATCTCTTAGATTTTAAACAGGCACCATTGCTGCTGTAGTAAAGGTGCTACGATAAGGGCAATGTTGCTCCTCATGAAGTACTGCCTTTGTAAAGTATATTTACGTTAATTCGACAGAATTGCATTTATGATGCTGGGTAACAGAACAGTCCAACCCCCAGAGACAGGCGGTGTTGAAAAGCTAGTGATTAGCTTGCAATCACATACAATATGCAATATATTTTGTGCAGGTTTTTTTACTTTGAATAAACCAAAGTTCATAAGCAATCTTTTTTGGAAGAACTAGTGAAATTGAGGTTGAAGCTGGCTGTACTTAATTTTTGCAAACCTTTAATGCTAATTTGATCTTAATTTGTTTACAAATTATTTGGATTTAGCCAATTTTTCCTTCTAAATAGAGGCATATAAGCAATTGTAAATAGACCGTGTTATGATAGTAGCTTGTTACAGTTAAGGCAGCTAATTTGCAATATTCACGCCTCCAATTAAAATTCATTTATTCTATTATTAATTTATTCCATTTTTACGTCATGTTTTATAAAATTCTCAAATTCATTATCGGTTATGTTTTAAGGTTAGGGGTCGTCAACCCACAATCTTTAAAAAGCCATTGGCACCAGTTTTACTACTAAAAAGCAAAACGCTGCAAGCTGCAATCGCTGAGAGCCCGATTTAAAACCAATATAGTAATATACCTAATATAGTATAATTAAAATGCGTGTTTACAGGCTTACCACTTTGGAATTGGGGAAACCTTGTACGTCAAAGATCTGTACCAATGGCTCAAATATTTGTAGCAGTGCCTTCTTCCACAATGATAATGAGTGGAAATGGTGGTCTGAGGGCTTGCCCCAAGCAAATCTTTTTAGAACTACATTCTTCACAGCGCAGAAAAATACCCTTATGCAAGATAGGTGATCTAATCTCAAGAACTTGCCAGACGTTAATCTACGATTCGTCAATACTCTGTAGAAAGGACAATAATAAGCTCCGAAATGATTACAATCCTAGTATCCACTTGAAGTGTTTTATTTTATACTCCTCACTTCCAGAGAATTTCTATTACACATCTGAGACTCAAGCAAAGGTGCTCTCTTTTCTAACTGAGGTTCTCTTCTACTCTTAACATTTGCAATGGGCATTTTCCTGGCTGACTAGTTTCCAAACAGAGAGTCACTAATGTACTATCGCTGAAGGCTAAAAAGAGTTATAATCTTGGTGTGCTTCAGTACCAGGATATATGTACCTCACACAGCTGAAGAGTAATTACAGATTGGCAGACTAAGAGAGGTACAAGATAGGAGTGAAACAACTGCATGCAGATCTGGAGGCACAGGTTGCCGACCTCTGTTTTAGGGGATCCACTGGGGTTAAATCTCTTAGCAAGCGTGCTCCTTGTGATGGACGAGTCAATGCAGAAAGTACATGGAAAAAGTGAAGAATGGTTTGTTTCAAGTAACAAATAGAATGCTTGCAAAAAAGCTAGCTATTCATCTTCCAACATGTCAATGCAGCCCCACACAAATACATATTTACCTAATTATCCGTAAGATCAGTGCCTTTCCATGACCAGCGCAGTGCCCCAACATAAACTTGATTGGAAATGTTCTTTTGCGAATGAATAGCCAAATGAATGCTGATACACAAGGTCTTCTAAGGCACAAGCATCAAATCACTGAAGGAGTTTTTGAAGAATGGAGGAAAAGCCCAGCGGTTGTCATAAAACACCTTTGGCATCCATTACAAAGCGACTTTCGACCATTGCTACAGCACAAGTGGCTTCTTCACAAAGTTTTATTTTAATTTAAAAGTTACTTCAAGGTTTTAATTTAGAACTTTGGAACACAAAAGTTATATTTGATGCATGGCTTCATTGCGTTAGTCTTCTTATTTGTGGACCCGTTCGCCCGATAAAAGACAGGTTAATAAGACAACAGTAAACTCATGACTGTCGTCCGCCATTTTCTAGCTTCAGAAGTGTTATAATGCTTGTGGCCCCCTAGTGTCTATTTAGATTACATTCTTTTTTATAAGCATGCCTTGTTTGTTGCTGAGCCTCATTATTCTTAAATTATTCTTAACTGCCAAATCTGTAGCTTTACCTGAAGGTTCAAGGAAGGTATTCAAATTTTTGTTGATGTAATCCTTTGCCTGTCCCTAATCCTCCGATGTTGTGAAAGAAATTTCAAGACTTTGCTCGGGTTACACTTTTCACAAAAACAGAGATTAGAGCATCCGCGTTGTAGTTTTTCTCTGTTGATACTGCGTTATTCCAGATAAAATAATCGTTTTTTGCGTTTTCACTAACTACTGCATTCCAAAATCCATATATTTTGTATATATCCACTCACTTTGAATGAGTCTCTTCCAAATCCTCTGTTTTTGCTGAGTGAATGCCTTCAAAATGGATAGTAATCTCTGTTTTTTTGTACTACACTTTACAGCACCATAAAGTCAGCAAAAGTGGAAAGAATCAATAAACAGTGCAACTTTGGTCCTTTAGGTACAATGAGTGCAACTACAGTGCTAAAAAATTGAATGCCAGGATCAAGCTTGGGTCTCGCATTATTCTAAGAGTATTTGTAAATTTTGGCGAATCCCAGCCTTAATATTCTCATAAACTTTGAGGATGAGTGTATTAAAAATGTATAAACACTTATCTGTCTGAGCCCAGGAGTTTAACAGGCCATTTCGAGATCTTTCGCAATGTCGGCAATTACCTACTATCCACTGAATCCCGTGTTTTGTGACAAACCGGTTTTTTAGGCGTTGCTAGAGAATTCTGAATGGAGAGTATCTACCCCCTATTCCCCTTAGTTTGAAAAACCTGTGGCGAACTTGATAGAAGAGCTTTGCATTGCAGAATTCTACCATATCTAATTGTTTCAACATGTAAAGATTGCATTTGCTACATTTCATGGTAATGAATGTCAACAACGAATTTAAGTCAGAGGAACATTTATACTTATAAAGTGTGGGTTTTCAGATAATATGACGTTACGTGATCTTTCTTCGAACTCTTTCTAAAGTTTTATCATTCAGTCGCCTTTTGAAAGCGATGGTGCATGCGGCTCCTTGCCCTTGCCGCGGACCCTTGGCCATAGACTGTTGTTTTCTTACATAAGGGATATCATTTGGAAGGCAACTTGTCTTTTTTCTTTGGAAGTTTGTAAAAACAAGAAATTGCAAAGGGAAACCCACTTGAAAGGAAGACAATGTATTTTATGCAAACTAACCACAGTATAAACAAATTTTATGCAGCAATATCTATAGTAAGGGCTTGAAGATATAGGCCCGATGATAGGGTGTTTTGAAATTGTCATTCTCATAAATTTTGCCGCAAATCTCTGAAAGTATTATAGGAAGTTACTGACAGGCCGTTAGTCTACCAAGAATTGCCAACAATAGGTGATAGCAACGCCAATTCTTATTTACAGTGCCAAAAGTCCTTCCACACATCAGTGATCCGCAGTGGGCTGCTGGCCTGGGAAGGTGTTCAACATAAGAAACGAAGCAAGAATATTTCCAGCTACACATTAGAAGGGAACTCCACACTCTCAATTACAGTGTTATGAGGGAGTGAAGAAAATGGGTGTGGGGTTCATAAGCTGTTAGCCTGCAATATGGGCCATAAATTCCAGAGGATGTGTGGGTGTTACACCCCCAACAGCAGTAGTATTGTTGCATACATTGTCTTGGTGCACCCAGGTGAAATGTGGCACCCGTTTGCAATAAAAATCTTACAGTTTTATTTCCAGTTGATAAAAAGGTACAAAATTCAGATCTT
>WIPJ01006276.1:46444-62836 GCA_018155075.1 Cassiopea andromeda
AGCCAAGTGTATTACGTTATTTATAGCATCCATTCGATTTTGATATGTTTTGGCATGCTTAAGGCATAGAATTAGCAATCAATATGAACTCCTGAAATTGGATGCATTTTCGTGCCTATCCTGGATCCACTGATTTAATGGTACAGCGTCAAATAGCATAGATCAGCTTTTTGAATATTTGCAAGTATTTCTTTGCTTAATAGACATGGTAATTTATTTTATCAAGGATTGTTAAGGCCGATCCCAGATGGTCAGAAAATTAATTCAGTGTCTTCCTGATCCCCCTTCCCAATGCCAATATTTACTCCCTGTGGTAAAATATGCAGCAAAGTATGAACCATTTGAATAAGTAATCTAATAGCCAGGGTGGTTGTTTAAAGCAGCAGACAAGCTGGAAAGAACACTCAACTGAAGGTTGGATAACCATGTGTAACCACAGATTCGATGTAGCAGTACAAAGAGATCGTCTTTGCTTTTTAGCAAAGCTGCAAAATTGAATGTCAGTTTATAGCTACAAGACAAGAGTATTCTAGAAATACTTTCCTACATTTCGTTTTGACATTAATGGTCTATGTACACATTGTGCTACACCCAGTGAAGCAGCAGAAGTAAGTCATCTGAGTTTAAAACTAGACAGCATAAAAGGACATTTACCCCCTTTGCTCCTATTCTTCAAAGGCTGAAGAGAACTCAACATGGTAATGACGCATCAGTGGAAAAATTATCAGAGGGGTGTCAGTTATTTAGATGGACAAGTCAAGATTTTTCTCTGTGTTTTCCTGGCAAGCATTTCTTTTTAAGTACGTCTGTGAAGCAAAACAATTTCACCTTCAACCTCGATTAATTAGAGAGGCACTTTTAATTGGCAAATATTTCTTTGTTTAATTTTTTTGTTGAAGAAAATTTTTTCTTCCTTTTCCTTTCTGCATGACATTTTTCAACATCATTGTCAATCCCTTGCTAATTTTTTAAGTTACATCCCTAGTTAGCAAGGAAGCTCAGCAAGTGATTACCATAGACCAGGGGATACCAACCTCCATCCCTAGCTACCACCCAATCAGCCCCAGTGCTTCTAAAGAATTGCATCTATTTTTGAAATAACATGCTGTTGTGACAAGGTGCTAATGGTTGCTTTCCATGTTGATGTTTTATTGTCTGCCAATTTCATTTGTCCCATAGCTCATAGCAGTTCCCTAAATGAACTGTACGTTACAAACTAAGTATACTAGAAGAACCTTACCGTTTGTCGTTGGTAATGACTAAAGGTAAACTGTGCCTCCCACAATCTTTCAATTGTTATAGGCAATATCAACGACTTTGGAACCCAACCACTTGAAGTTAAGTCAAATGTGGACTAGATGTGAAAAAATGTTTCAGAGTTTTCATAAAGCATTACAATTGTGCTTGAGTGACACGAAGTTGCCACCCCTCCTTGGAGGTTTAGCCCTCTTCATTTATTTTAGATGAGCCCTTCTAGGCAAGATCTCTGGTATTTGATAGCGAGAACTCGTCTAGGCCTCCATATAAATAGGGAACAGGATATGACCGTCAAGATGAAATTTTCACCAAGATATGACCTTCAAGATGAAAGCTTTCCAAGGTGAGATCGTATAAACCAGGCCTAAGTATGCAAAATTCAGTGAAACCAGCTTGACGAATCAGTTCTTCCTTCTCCATATATATTTCAATGAACAAATCAAGCCCTGTTCTAGAGTGCTTGGTCCTAATAAAGCTTCTGGGGCACCACCAGACCTACTATTTCTCCTGATTTCTTCCATGCTTTACTACCAGTTCATGGAGAGTGTCATAATATCGCAATGCAAAAATGCTTCTCCCAAACCGCAAAACATAATTTGGAAACATCCCTATCAAGAGTCACCGCAATGAAATTTTTAGTTGGCAGTGACTAAAATGTCGTGCAAAATCTTATGCTCCATCAAAAGAACATAGCTAGTTACATCCACGCATTTGGCTCCAGCAAGAGTGTTGTATAGGGAATTTGTCCCCGAAGCCAAAAAGTGTTGGTTACGCCTGCCATAGAGGAGACTGTTAAGAAGAGCCATCTATTGTCAATGACTGCAGAATTAGGAATTATGAAAATGCTTTCTCATTTCTTATAAAATTAGCCAATTCTAATCTTTCTTTTTTTTTTTGGAGCTGTTCTTTATTGCTAAATTCAGGTGTGATTTCTATCAGAAGCTGTTTGTTCCTCCTTCTTACAACTTAGTAGATATTTTGTTCATAGCAAAAGTGATTTGTATATACATAGCACTATGTGTTATTTTACTCTATCTGTTTTGAGTCTATATGATTACTTTTCATCATCAACTTTGCAAAATGAAGAACTTGACTCACACTGAAGCATTTTGTTTGTTAGAAGTGGGACAGTTTACTATTTTCATGGCTAATGTACGCTTTGACTGCAATTTAGTTTGTTAAATTAAGAAACTTTTGGAATTAAAATGTAGTCAAAAATGAAGAAACTCTTGTACTTGGCCTTGATAAATCTATATGCTAATGAGAAAGCTTTCTTGAGAATTTTAAATCATTTAATGTTGAAAATTTTTTAAACTTAACTCAAAAATACAATTGGTGCTTGTGTTGTGTGCAAGTGCATTGTATGTGATTGCATAAATCAATAAGCCTCTCTCTGTTTTTGGTCCATTCAAACCCAAGATATGCCTAAGTGTCCACCAAAACACTGTTTTTGTTCACTGTGCAGAGTTGCCAAATGCTCCTAATTGCCCCCATTGGCCATTCCACAAATGGCAAAAAAATGTAGATTCCTCAATAAGCAAATGCTTATTTAAAAATGAAAAAGCAAGAAATATATTTGAACGGTGGAGGTGGAATTCATGTCCCTTGTGAGTTGACACAAAATATTAAGAAATTTTTAAGGTCTTGTAGATTTTTGTGGCGATTCTAATAAAATATCAGGATATTAATTATGCACCTGCTAAGATAAATCGAGGACATGTTTATAGAGATTTCTCAACGGACTTTTTTCGATCGCACTTCCTTTGAATTGACCGATCTTGTTCGACGTAGGTGGAGTTCTTTGTTGAAAGGAGGTAGCAATTTATTCAACTTATGGATTTATCAAACTTATCCAGACTTATTTGGGGTATTTTCTATTCATAATGCATATTAAAACCAAAAGAAATGAGAACATTTTCGAGATCAAATGATTTCGACTTAGCCAATCCACGTCCTTTTTTATAAGAAAATCATTATTTTGCCTGAGCCTCAATGTTCTTAACATTTCCCGAAATTGAGCCTCAGATTTTCTTAACTTTTTCTTAACTTTTACTGAAATAAGCTGGCTACAGTGGTTTAAAATTTCATTATTAATATTGTAGACATGAATTTAAATTCCATCTTTAACATTTTGAATGCAGTAACAACGAACTACCGATGTTTGGCCTATACAATCACTTAATTTTGGAAAATGAGCCTCGTGATTTTCTTACGATTTTCTTAAGATTTTGACGATTTGAGCCTCATTTTCTTATAAACTTTTTTCTTATAAAAAAAAACGTGTACTCGACTTATCGAGGCTTAACTGTATTTTCTTCTTAATAGAAATGCTAATCTACCTTATCAATTATTGTCAGGGCTGACGTCACGTACTCGGAAAATCAGAAATCCTATTCCCCTTTCCCAATGTCAATATGTACTCATTTGGGGTAGAATATGGAGCAAAGTATGAACCGTTTGAATAAGTGATCTAAAACCCGCGGTGGTTTTTTTAGACAATGGATAAGCTGGAAAGAACATCCAAATGAAGCTTGCATAGCCATGCCGTATCCAACACATCAATGTAGCAGTACAATGAAGTCGTATTTGCTGTTCAGCAAACCTGCGAAATTGAATGTCAGTTTAAGGCTAAAAGAAAAGAGTGTTCTAGTTATATTTTCCAACATTTCATCTTGAAGTTAAAAGACTGTGTACATTTTATGCTATACGCTGTGAAGCAGCAGAAGTAACTCATCTGAGCTTACAACTAGACATCATAAAAGGACATTTATCCCTTCTTCTGATATACTTGAAAGGCTAAAGGAAACTCAACATGTTCATGATGCCGCCCGCAGTTGCAAACATTCAAAAGGGTGTCAGTTATTCAGATGGACAAACAAATGTTTTTCTCTCTTCTTTTTTAGCACGCAATTCTTTTTAAGACATTAGGTGATCCAAACAAATTTTCACTTTCAAGTTTGATGGAAAGAAAGAAATTGTTATTTCACAAACATTTTTATTTAAATGTTATATTGAAGACAATTGTTTTCTTGCCTTTTCTTTGTCCATGAGATTTTTTAAAATCATTTTGTCAATCCCCTGGTAAATTGTGAATGGTACATTCCTAACTAACAAGGATGCTCAGCAAGTGATTACCATAGACCAGGGTTAACAACCCTTGGCCCCAGTTACCAATCAATCCGGAAACATCCCTATCAAGATTGACCGCAATGATATTTTTAGTGGGCAGTGACTAAAATGTCGTGCAAAATCTTATGCTCCTCCAAAAGAACATCGCTAGTTACATCCATGCAACTGGCTCCAGCAAAATAGCTGTATAAGGAATTTGGCCTCCAATCCCAACACAGGTTGGTGACCCCTTCCTTAGAGGAGACTGTTAAGAACAAGAGCTATCTAATGTCAATTATTGCAGAATTAGGGATTATGAAATTCTTTCTCCTTTCTTATGTAATTAACACATCCCGATCGTATTGTGTCTTTTAAAGGTTTCCATTATTGCTTAAGTCAGTTGTGATTTCCATTATAAACTGTGTGTTCTTCCTTCTGGCGACTTTTTAGCCATTTATTTCATAGCTGCAAAGTGATTTTTGTATACATACCACTTTTTATGCAATATTTTACTCTGTTTCTATTTACTCTATTTGATTATTGTTCATATTCCTTTTTGCAATAGAGCACTCATGTCCTTTTATATTTTTGCACTTGCTTTCTAGGTGGTGTTAGAAGATCTTTAATCTTGTCTGCATGGTCCACCATCTCCTCACGCCCCATGGTCTTTATCTCAAGGTGCAAATCCTTCTCATTGCCATGTTGGATGATTGTTTTTTTGAGTGATAATTTCAGAACTAGTCTTTCATTTTATATTTACAGCATTTTTCATTTGCTAGCACTTTTTAGTATTTGAGTATCGTGAAACTTAATCAGCATAAACTGGTAGTTTGCTGAATTAATTACAGTTTAAAAGTAGCTCGTTACTAACAAAGATTCATTTTTAGCTGTGCCTCCAGGCCCGTTGCACAAGAGAGGTGACACATCCACCTGAAATGTTGTGCAACTTTTTGATGGAAATTTCAGCCCTTACTACCCCAAGACATTTACCCAAAAGTGGTGTGTAGTATTCTTAAGCAATATGAGTAGTTTTAGCACTTTTGGTTAGTTTCATAATTATAACCTAAGAAACATAAGTATTCAGTTCCACTTTATTACTTCCTTTTGATATAATATGTACTGCCTGCACGTCACAAACATTATCATGCTTTTCCACTACATTTTTGGTGTAAAGAATGGCGTTGATCACCTTTATAGCCAACTTCAAAGACGTGGTTTTCAAATAATTCCTTGAAGGATCCGCCCCTACCCCTTTTCCTTATTACCATAATGCTATATTTTTTAGACACAATAGCTACCACCCCATTATATCGACACAGTATCAGTCTACACCCCTTCAGAGGGTATCTCATTGCAACGTCCCAGCTTCCAAGAGATATTGGAAGCAATAATTGTGTCTTAATGATCTTATAGTGAGCCCAGCTTTGCTAGATACTTTCCCCTCCTGGCTCGTGAATGCTTCCAATTCAATATGCTCCTCGATTCATTGTTTTTAATGGAAACCAGGCCTCTCATGCCTCTTATGTTGACATCAAGGTTAGCTTGTATATTTAAAATCCTACAATTTCTGGAAGAATATTCCAAAGTAATTCAAGCTGTTATCACATTCTTTATGCTGTCCTATACGTTTTATGCTGTCCTATATGTTTTTGTTTTTGTCATATACGAATTATTAAAATTAAACACAAAAGACACAATAAGATATACAAGAGTATGTGCCACCCATAGCCAAAAAAGATGCATGTTCACCGAGTTCTGACTATGGGTAACACTTACAAGATGCAATTACAATATACAAAGCTGAACTAAGGATTTAGGGAGTACCTCAAGATAGATTTCTGTTTACATTTGTAGCTTAAATGTTATTCCTTGTCGTCAGAATTTAACTTCGACGAGAAATAGTAACCACATATGTACTTTGTAATTTCCTGATTCTCCCTATTATTATGCTTTTGAACTGCGCATCTCTCTAAAAATCCTTTTATTATGTATATGTGTTTATTCTGTCTTCATTATGTACATGATTAGGTGGGCATCAAAGACAAGTCAAACGTTCCCACATCTAAATAAGGGAAATAGGAAATATTTTCGTAAATATATTTGAAGAATCGAAATTATATGAAAAGTTTGGTAGATTATCTGCACACATCGTCTAGCTTTTTTGGGAAATAAATTGATAGACTAGAGGTCAAAAAATCACTCACAACTATCATGTGTGGATAAGTGTTTTGTGCAAATGAACTTGAAGAATGGAAGATATGAGGAAATGGGAAATCTGATAGATTATCTAAACACATCCACCTCTTTACGTTTACTGGGAAATGATAGACATCAAGAGTTTCAAAAGTATGAGGATGATGGAACATAAGATTTGGCTAAGGTGTTGATTCGGTTAGTATGGTAACGTGACATAAGATACTGTTCATGTACATGTAGACCATGGGCATTAGATTGGGTTAGTATGGTAATGTCACATAAGATAATGTTGATGTAAATGTAGCCCATGGACTTCAGATTGGATTAGCATGGTAATGTCATATAAGCTACTGTTGATGTAAATGTAGCCCATAGGCATTAGATTTGTTAGTGTGGTAATGTCACATAAGATAATTTTGATGTAATTGTAGCCCTTGGACAGTAGATTGGCTAGTATGGTAATGTCTTATAAGATGGTGTTGATGTAAATGTAATACATGGGCATTAGATTGGGTTAGTATGGTAACGTCTTATAAGATACTGTTGATGTAAATGTAGCCCATGGGCATTAGATTGGTTAGTATTGTAATGTCACATAAGATAATGGTGATGTTAACGTAGCCCATGGGAGTTAGAGTGGTTAGTATAGTAATGTCACATAAGTTAAAGGTGATGTTGATATAACCCATGGGTGTTATAGTGGTTAGTATAGTAATGTCAAATACGATATTGTTGTTGTAAATGTAGTCCGTGAACATTAGAATCGCTATTTTACCTAATTATCTCCAGTTGTGAACATTTTTGTCAATCGTTACTATCTACTTGCATACCATAATTTCTGAAGTAAGTTTGGGCCATCTATGAACCTTTCATCGTCCAATGTTTACACTAGGACATTAGTGTATGATAGGTAATAGTGTGTATGAAAATGATCATTCTGGAGACCATTATTATGAACATTAATGAATGGTTAGGTAGTTGATTCACTCTCACTGTTACCAGACTTTCATTAGTTAGCGTGTGTTTTCTACTCATTATTTGTTATGACGTGCATGAAAATGATGACAATCAATTCGGAACTCATTTAATTTACGATTACATAGTTATTTTAATGGCTTATAAGTTTGCTCTAGCTTAGTTTACTTACTTCTATGAGGGTTACCTACATTTGGTAGTCTTCAACATTTTCTAAGGGGGGGGCTTAATAGATAAAGAAAGGAGCTTACTTGAAAAGGGGGACTAAAAAGAAAATTTACAGTAATCAAAAGAATAACATTTCTTCTAACAATAGCAACAAAATCCACGTGGTACCTGACCTAGAGATTGACGAGTCTGAATCAGTGGACAGGCCTTTGAAAACAATGCACCAATTTCTCTCCTTGCAGATCTTTACAACTTCCTTACTATAGTTACGATATCTGAAGACTATATGGAAACAGGTCTATGGGGAGACTGTCGTAGACAGTATCAGATAGTCTGAGACTCCTTAAGACTCGTTAGAATTATGTAGACATCAGCCCATATTTTGCTCAAATGTATCAGATACCTTCCCACTCGTCACCTTTTAATGCTTCCAATTCAGCATGCCCATCAATTCATTGCTTTTAATAAAGAGCAGGGCTTCTATGCCTGTAGATTATGACATTAAGGCCAGCTTGTTTGTTTGAAATACAATAATTTCTAGAACAGGAAATCAAAGTTGTTTTAGCTGTCATGTGTAAATAAGTATACAAAGTAATAAGTAATAAGTATACGGTCTGTATTGTTCAATATTTGCATTCAAAAAGTGTACATATTCTTATGCAACAAGCTCCATGCAATGGGATCAGCATGTTAATTTCACTGTAATAAAACAATACTCATGATGAAAGGAGCACATCATTTTATCTAATCCTAGTAGATTTAATCCCATCTGTAAACGGAATTAAATTCTTCAAAGCACCATTGCTATATTTTATGCGCAACATGGGGCATTCCAAAGTAGGATGTATCACACCTCCACTTTTTGCCGAAGCCATCGATAAATAATAGGCCTTGTCGGTAGTCATTTGGAATGTTGGTAGAACTGCAGTAACACGGTTGCAGTCATTTTATCTAATTCTAGTAGATTTAATCCCATCGAGACTGGGATCAAATGCTTTGAAGAAGCTTTGCTTGGGTTCATGGGTAGCAACGGGCTTGCCAAAGTAGGAGGTGTCGGGGGTGTCACACTCCAACCTTTTGTGGACGCCATCGGTAAATCATTAGGCCAGTCTGTTGTCATTTGGCTTGTGGATCAAACTGAAGTGGCACAGCAGCAGTGATAATTATGCTTGAAGATTGTAACTATTGTATACTAGATACCATCTTCAAGTCAAAGTATATACAAGCGTTACAGAGGAGGAGTAAGGTCTTGAAAACGGAAACTTTCGCGTTACGTCAGTGGTGAATGGCCACTTACGTCTAATATCAGAGAAAGTGCTCTGTTCTGAAATAATAATTACGTTTTATTAATCTTGTTAATTATATTTCATTGAATAGTGCTTTTAGGTATTGCTAGTCCATAAAAATACACTCATAAGCTGTTATGAATTGTGAGAAAAGAAAAGCGAGGTTCAGGTAAGAGGTAAGAGTACCTTGTACCCTAGCAAAACGTCATTTAGGTCTTAAGGAAACATGCGTTATGACTGAAAGGGTTGGAGCATCATAGAGAGGTAAGGAGCAATCAATTGGGGATGCAACTACACTGTAACATTCTGCAGCTGGTGGAAAAATCTTGAAAACTGAATGAGGGTTTTTCCTATCTAATGTTATTGTTAGCTGAGAACAACACCATGGCACTGAGAGTAAAGTAGGAGGAATTTAAAGGATTCACTACCTCCAGACATTGCATAGGACTGTTTAATGTATCGTGAATTATACTGTGATAGATATATTGTCTCATAGTTTTTTATAGCACACTGTTTAAAAATATTTTACTTTATATTGTATAATTATGCAGTATATCATATTCCAATTTATGCTACTTTTTATACTTTAAAGTGCATTTAACGGCCTGAGAAGTATACACGTATCTCTTTCTATAGGGCTCCCTGTACCTAATCTACCGCCATATCATCAGACAGCATGCTAAGCGTTTATTTCACCTGTTGAAATGATTGACAATTGATAGAACAACACTGGATAGAACAACATCAGTGAAGATGGAAAGGGTAAAGCGATTTTGTTGCGTAACGGTAGAGGGGTGATAGAGTTTTGTGTTACCAAGCGTTACAGAGGATGAATAGGGTCTTGAAAACGGAAAATTTTGCGTTACGTCAGTAGTGAATGGCTCCTTATGTATAAAATCAGGGAAAGTGCTCTTTGGTGAAAAATTTAATTACTTTTTATAAATCTTTTTAATTATGTTTTATTCAATAGTGGCTCTAGGGATTGCTAGTCCATCAAAATGCACTCATAAGCTGTTATGAATTGTGAGAAAAGAAAAGCGAGCTTCAGGTAAGAGGTAAGAGTACCTTGTACCCTACTAAAACGTCATTTAGGTCTTAAGGAAACATGCGTTATGACTGAAAGGGTTGGAACATCATAGAGAAGTAAAGAGCAATCAATTGGGGGTGCAAATACATTGTAACATTCTGCAGCTGGTGGAAAAATCTTGAAAACTGAATGAGGGTTTTTCCTATCTAATGTTATTGTTAGCTGAGAATAACACCATGGCACTGAGAGTAAAGTAGGAGGAATTTAAAGGATTCACTACTTCCAGACATTGCATAGGACTTTTTAAAGTATCGTAAATTATGCTCTGATAGATATATTGTCTCATAGTTTTTTATAAAACACTGTTTACAAATATTTTACATTATTTTGTATGATTATGCAGTATATCATATTCTAATTTATGCTATTATTTATACTTTAAATTGCATCTTACTATACTGCAACATCTTATATCAATTCAATATATAAAAATGGAAATCAAAGGGACATGTTTTCATTTTCTTCTCTGAGTTCAAAAATAAAAGAGGATTGAAGTGGCTTACACTATCTTGACAATATAATAAATGACAACTGACTTAAGTGGGCTTGTTGACAATTCCTCTTGTACTTTGGTTCCCAAACATTCCGAATATTGTAGATAGTTGTCGCGTACTACATACTTCAAGGTATTGTTTAGGTTTCTCAAGAGTTGCAAGACAGTTGTATGATTGAGATTGATTTGGTTATCGCTGAAGTCATTGGAGATTTTAGCCTATTTGGCTATATTTAGGCCGCTGCTAAGGAATCCTATAAGTTTTTCTAGTTAGAGCGCGTGCCTCCTCTGCGGAAGTACAACGGCTCGAGCCTGACTCGATTTCCTGACTGAATGCTAGCTCACTGTTCATCCAGCAGCAGATGGGTACCAGGCTGGAACACTGGGGAGATCAAGGTGGCGATGAAAGGAACTGGCCACCTTACCTCATATGGCAATGGCTCATGGTAAGTGTCCTCTCTAATTTCCACTCCCCTACATTTGAAAGTTTCCTACTAAATATAAAATGTAATTTTTAAATGACAATATGTAATAGCATGCTATGTTTTAAACAAAGTATTTTTCAGTGCCATCCAAATGGGGCAAAGCTTGATTTAATTGATTTGATTGATTTGACTTGATTTGATTTGATTGATTCGATTTGATTTGATTGATTTGATTTTCTTTGATTTCGTTTCATATTTTCTTGGATATTTGCCCTTCAGCACCCTCTTAAGTGCTTTGAAAACCAAATTAATTCAATTTTATAGGAAAAAATATTACCCACTATAAACGTATATAATTAAAAGACCTTCATACTATAAACAACATTAATAGAGAAACTGAACATAATAGTTTATATGTATGATGTACAATTGCGTGTAGCTGTCGTCTGCGTACATCTGGTAAGCTGTTCCATGTTTTGGGATGGCTATAGGAAAGGAATTTCTCGCCATTAGGAGATCTCTTTGATGCAGCCATAGATCAGTGGCCATAGATCAATACTGTGAAGATTTTCAGAGGTTAACTGGGACATTTTTGTGAATAAGGTACAAAACAAATTTTTTTGGGTATGCAACCCAATTTTTCCGACAAATAGACTTCGCTCGAGTCCAATAACGTAATGTTGACGAGCATTATCGATATTCGGCAACTGTTCCGACAAGCTAAATGGTTGGAAAGATCGGTAGCCCCAATCCACTATGTTTATGTCCTAGCTTTACCAAAAGATTAAGATCATTTTCACTACTTAGAACTCGAATGCATTGTAATTTCGAATAGCGTGATGACGCAAGGGGCCAATGGTATGCGGCTGAGGCAGACATTTTCTCTTTCGTCAATTTTGAATGGAAATCTGGAAATATTCAACTGAAGAAGGCAGTATCTTATGCTACAGACCGATAGTCTATTTTGATCGTAGATCACAGAAGCAAGATCCTAAACGCGTAATAATCTATATTTTCACATCAAGCCACCAGAAAGTCGCACACAATGGCCTAAGCACTATTGACCAAAAGTGAAAGCTAATTGAAGATGCCGTCATCAATCAAATGCCTTCAAATATTTCGATCTATTATACTCACTGACAGCAGATTCACAAGTTATATTCGCAACTTTAGTCTGGTCTACGGCTATGGGGGGATGCTCTCCGACTATGAGAAATAACAGCGAGTGATTGGGAAGATTTGATGGGATCCCAGAACCAACAGTAACTAATTAAATCCAACTTCAATTACTAAAATACTCGTGCAATGAAATGAAAAAGCAAAAAACAGCAATCAACAAGACTTCATCATCTTCAGAATTTACAGTTGCAACTTTCTAACTTTCCAGCCAATTACTATCTTTTTGAAAGCTGCCATATTAGTACAAGCTTTTATATCTATGGTAAGCGCATTCCAAAAGATGCTAACTCTAAATGTAATCGAGTATGCTTCTTTATATTTGCGTTGTTATTTATGTTTACCTTACTAGATTTTTGATTCTCAGATTTTCAGAAGATAGAGCATGTTTAAAGTTCTCATTTAGAAAGTAATTTTTACCGAGCCATATTTAATAGGATGAGATAAAGCCCTCAGTCTGTAGATACATTGGGCATAGCATTTCAGTCCTATGAGCTTTCAAAGGGGGGCGACGAGCAATCAACTTCATGCGCGCCGGACGACACCCAAAATTTCTTTTGAGAGTGATTAATCACTGGCCTAGTGATATATATTTCCACTGTTGAGAATGTTGTTCACTCATTTCTGCGAATTCTCGCTCATACAAGGATATATGCATGCGTTTTCTTGTAATGGGCCAATGTTTTGACTCAATGTTTATCAATAGACCACGTCACTTGAGAAATTCCTTTGTTTAGAAGCAACCAGATTTCTAACTACACATTTTTCCTTTTATAAGAATGACGTTTATATTTAGGCTCAGATAAAGTTCACAAGCATATATAATCTTTGCAAACAAATACGTGCAAGACTCTACTTTGCATATTCTGAAAGATTCAAATGTTTGCAAGACGTTTGATTGAAAACTTGTAGACTTTGTTCCACTTTTAATATCCATTGCTTGAAAATATGCTTATTTAGCTATCTACAAATGTGAATACCAAAGCCACAGGTGTTGTTTGAAAATTTTACATTTTCAAGAGTGAGGCATGGAATGACTGTAAACTGCAACTGCTAAGCCAACTCACCATATATTTATTTATTTTGAATTATTCTATTTATATACTAAATTATTCTCTTCAAATTTAGATTCAAATATTGGTGTGATTGTTGGAGTATCGGTTAATTGTGCCATATTTCTGATTATAGCAATCATTGTCATTGTTCTCAGCAGCAAACGTAAGTGAACTCAACATCCAAAGCAATTCACTCATTCCAAAGGCCCTTTAATCACGCGTGTGTTGCTTTGATGGAAAAATGTTGAAAATCACTATGAACTACCATCACGCGGAAACATGTCATTCAGATTGGAAGTAGTAACCGTATTTTCAACTGTTGTTTTTTTTACGATAGATGCATAGAAATGGCCCATGACAACATAATGCCATTTAATAATTTCATGTAGCATCCAATGTTCAATAGAATAGTATTTAGTGCAATAGATCAGTGAAAGGGATATGGAAACTCATACTCTTGAGCCATATTTGATTTATTTCAAAGTATTTCTTAACTGTGGTGTGGAATTAAATCGATAGCTTGGGTAATCTATCAATAGCTAGGGGGCTCTATCGCTCGCTAGAGGGCCTCTATCGATAGATAGGGGGCTCTTTTATTATTTATTTCTTACAACTTAAATTCTTAAGTCTTACAATTTTTACAGAAACCCAACAGAGCAACAAATTATACAGAGTAAGCTGTCTGTGCACAAGAAGCTTCTTACCCACTGTAGCACGACTGTCGTACAATTTTCATATGAATTGAGGAAGCCAATTACATCGTTTTCCTGTGTGACCGTTTGCATTAAAGTTAATTTGTAATGTTTTCACACAATCTTAAAGCAAACTTGATAAATAATTGTTATTAGGTTGTTTATCACTTGAAAGGCCGCAGAATTCCATTCATGAAGCAGTCTTTATTATCTTATGATGCATTTACTTGAAAACGTAAAGCACTTTATTGAAGAAGATAGCAAGAACGCGTTGAAGACAATCTTCAATGCTGAACTAGCAAAACTTGGTGAATGTGCCGTAAGAACGAAGAAAATCCTGTTAGCTGAAGACTAATCTGCTAGCAGCGACATTCCAAAGAATGTTACCTGTCTTCGCGTTAAGATCTTTCCTTAGAATATTAAAAAATTCTTCATATTACATTATTCTCTTTTCTCCTCCAAAACAAGTTTAGATGAAGCTTAATCTGATGATTAGGTAAGCACAACATATCGTTACAGCTATGTTCAGAATCAAGCCGTCTCTTGTTCTGTCACGAGCACAAAAATGATCTGATTGTGCTCTGAACATCATATGGTCACTCTTTGATTACGAAATAAACTCAATTTCTACAATAGATAAAGAACATGGGCACTGCCATTATAATAATGTGAGTCATTAGTTGTGACTATGCTCTAATTTATCCTAAATCTAATAAGAGGAAGCAATTTCGTTTATCATCGATTGTTATTTCATGATAACTAGCGGCCAGAGTACAGCTGAGGTCGGCGGCTGGTAGCCACCTTCTTCTGAGAGACTTTAGTTGAAGTTTCAAAACAACGAAAGTGTTGACCGAAAAGGAGTACTATTTTATTCTGTTCGACTTACTGAGGAAGTGCTCATGGATGTAAGCCACCTTACATGTACAGAACAAAGAGGCGTATGGAGAAGAATGTCTTCTATCAAATGGCTTGTGATATGTGGACTTATCATGCATTCAGACAGGCTCTTCCCAGGTTCATATTTTTCATATACACAGTATTTTGAATCAAAGTTACCTTTCTTTCTTATTTATGCTTGTAGAAATGATGTTTTCTTACCAGCAAACGCGTACCCGTATAGTATTAGACGGCGCACCAGGGACATTATGCATATCAAAATGGCGTCTTGCCAGACTAAGTGCTTTGTATGTAAAGCTCACTCTTGAGATTCATTTAGTGATTGTTGCCTTCACGTTCAGGGACGAAATTTCCGGAAGGTCAAGGAAGGCTGACGCCCCCCAATAATTTTGATGATACAAGATTCTTTTATGTAAATTATACTGCTTTTAGAAGGTCAGAGAATACATCAAAATCAATAACCACATGGTCGATTACTAGGGGACACTACAGTATATTCACTTCATATTCTAAGCGATTTGTATTTAACTTGGCCACACTTAGGCCACACTTTTCCATATTGCAGAAATTTTTTTAACAACGGCTTTGTATTTTTAGTCGCTTTAAAACTATAAAAAATGTACATTTCAATTCACAAAAGAAGGTTTTTATTAAAACTATTATTTCGAATCACAATTTCGAATCCGAGTCTCCAATAGAATCATCATACATAGAACAAGCAAACTAGATTTCTCCTTGTACAAAAAATAAGCGGAGAAAGAAAGCAGATCATTTTTGAAAATGGCATCTGCAGATTTTGGGAAGAGCTCTTAATCTACAATCGATTTTCCAGAAAGGCCCCACCAACCGAGATCAATAAAGCTTCCAATGATGGACATAGGGAAGCAGAAGCGAGCGTTCCACCCCAAATGTTTTGACCAATTTACATCTTTGCATTACCGGGAAGATAGTGATTCTGTGATTTGCCATGCCTGTGCACCTGCAGACAACGGCTATAAAGTAACAACTTCTGGTCGTTCACTATTAATGCGCAGAAAGAGCCCTTTCGTGATCCTATGTCATTTTAAGGTCTTGGAGATGGCAAAATCTCTGGAGCTTCTGGGGGCTAGGCCCTCTGGACCCGCTGGGTGACTTACAGAACCCCCAAACCCCCAGCTGTATTAGGCAATGACCGTGATTCGTCGCGATAGCCAAGGTTCACAAAGTTACGCTAGACCTTTGCTCGTTTAAAGTTTTTGTGGAAATTATGGCCCTGTTGCAAGTAAGAACGATCTATGTATTTAGGGTCTGTTCACAAGCAGTGGGTTACCCAGCTTAGGCGAGATGTTATTTGCATAGAGATTAATGATGAGAAAACTACTTGCCTTCACATGTGAATCGGGCTATCCTTCTTGACCGATATTTGACCTGAAAAATATGCATGTGCAATAGACCACGGATTTGTAAACAATGGCTTTTCTGTTTACACAGACATTCCACTCGAATCTGTTAGGTTAAAGAATTCCCATGTGAAGGTGGGATATATTATTTTCTTTGTAAAGCACTTTAACTGGATGACTTAGTCCGGGTTACAGGAT
>WIPJ01006284.1:0-10464 GCA_018155075.1 Cassiopea andromeda
GTTGGAATTTTTCAATATGCTTGCACAAGATATTAAATGCTTTCCTTTCAAGACCTGTATACATCTGCAATACGTCATCAGGCATACTCTGCTCACTGAAATTATTTATCTTCATGTCTGCATAGTTTTGAGATAAAGTATAAAGTTTCCTCGTAACATCATCAAGTTCTGCCTTTAGTGTTGCAATTTCTTTATCTTTAGTATCAGATTCGAGTTCTCGATTCATTTCATCAGTAAGTACATCTGAAGTCGAAGGAATGTCAGTCTAATTTGATGCAAACGAGGATTGGCCTACGCTTGCTAGCGGCTCCATGGCTTTCTTTGACGAACGACTTGTTCTTGGTTTCACTTGGGCTTCAATTGGACCTCTCAAGTTTAGGCTTGGCACAGCATCATTTGCCAAAGGACGTTTTCTCCGAAATTCCACTGGTGTGTCTGACTTGGATATTGGTGATTTAAAATCCGATTCTGCAAAATGCAGATCACAGACCACTGAACTCGAACTAGGTGACCAGTCAGCTCTTCTTATTCTTGATGTCCATTGTTTTTTCAAACTCTCTGATCTCGGAAAGGGATAAAGTGATCTGTTGACTTCATATCCACTTGATGAACACCCATAAACGCAGCAATATTTTGGCATTTTTGAATTTTCTCAGACGCTTAACCTTCCACTTACTTCGCCTGGAGGAACGAAGCTTGTTTACCCCGTAACGCATAGCAACCAATTTAAACCAATCAGCGATATGATCAGGTCGCACAGCGTATTGCTAACGTCTTGGGGAAACGTAAGCAGTTTATGAAGGGAGTTTGTGCGCCATGACGCACTTATCGGCTGTGGAAAGTAATGGGTAAGTGTTTTTTCTTTTTGTTAGGACAAACTATGTAAAATTGCCGCTGTCGATCGTCAGATAGCCCGTACCAAGAAAGCTATGGACTTGGAAAAGCCCGGATAGGATTACTAGGAATCAAATCGATTACATCACAGGCGATAGGAGATACACAGTTAAAGATATTTGCATACATCCAGAAGCAGACTGCAACAGTGACCATTACATACTTGTTGGAAACATAAAAGTAAAACTTCAAAGACTAAAACAATATAC
Organism: Cassiopea andromeda; assembly: GCA_018155075.1. NCBI lineage: Eukaryota > Metazoa > Cnidaria > Scyphozoa > Rhizostomeae > Cassiopeidae > Cassiopea > Cassiopea andromeda. The sequence goes on from WIPJ01006284.1 coordinate 1,104, forward strand.
ATTCACTTCACCAAAGCTAAATCTAAAATCCCTAGAGAAAGAGAAAGAATTTAAAGAGAAATCTTTGCAAAGAGGTAGAAGCAAGAATGGAAACAATAAATGAAAATCAATGCGCTGACCAATTAGTAAAGGTATTTCAAATGAAGTTAAAAGAGGAAGCCAAAACGTCAATACCAATTTGTCCCAAAAAGAAACACAAAGCATGGATAACACCAGAAATCCTTGAGCTAATGAACGATAGCAGGAAAATAAAGAATAACATCACGGCATACAAGAAATTAGATAGGGAGGATAGAAATGTTTGCCAAAAAGCAAAAGAGATTTTACTGAACAATCAATGTCAGGAAATTGAAGAATTAAAAAAAGAAAAGCCCCAAATTAATGCATGCCAAAATACAAGAAGCCACTAGAAAATACAAAACTTGCTCTTCGGCCAATTGCATTGAAGCAAATGATGGCACTATTATTATGGAAAAAGCTAAATTATTTGAAAGATGGAAAGAATATATTTGTGATCTATTTGAAGATAACAGACCACCAGAGTATCTAGTTACAAGAAGGGAAAAGGAAAACTTGCCTATGTTAAGATAGGAAATAGCTAAAGCTACCAAAAGCATGCCAAAAGGGAAGGCAGCATGTCCGGATGAGGTTTATATAGACAAGGGCGGATCTACGGGGGGCCGGGGGGCCATGGCCCCCCCAAACGGTATGATTTCACACCGAGAGAATTTGAATTAAAAAGACAACCAATACATAAATTAAACATGTAAATGAATAAGATAAAAGTTTTTGCATAACAAGAAACTAGTTGTATATCAAACTAACAAACCAAATTCTCACTCACATTACATTACATGTAAGGCAACACTATCGGCGAATGTAAACACCTGAGAGCCTGAAAAACATGTATTTCATCAGGCAATCAGAGTGATTCAATTTTGCCGAGGGAACTTTACATTCGAAATTTACCTTGAATGTTATCGGAGATTTTGCCGTTGAAACGAAAAGCTACATGAGAGCTCATTTTAGTATGAGAGACAGGGACGCACATTAGGGGGTGTCACACCCCCCACTATTTTGTCAGTCGGTCCAAAATCGACAACATTAATATACCTCATTTGCTACTTTAATTTACTGGATCCAGTCGGTCCCAATTGAAAATTATAATGGAAGTCGGTCCAGCTAAAGTACACACCCCCTCACCCGAAGAGTTGGATGTGCGCCCCTGATGAGAGGTGGTTTTTAGGTGTTCGCATTGCCTAAAAGATGTCTCGCATCTTATATACTATTTACGTGTAGAAGCCCATATGATGAAGAAACCTCCCCCCTTCTTAAAACAGGTAGATGTAGAGTTACTTCTAAGATTTCTAAGATACGCCCACTTCACATCATTTCAGTATGCTGTCAATACCAAACTTTAAATGTTGAAAATTGCGATATTCTAGCAACGTCATTTTGTCTATCTTGTAACTACTTAGAGTTTTAAAGAGAGTCGTCTTGACTTCAATGCTGAGAACGAGTCGATGAGTTTCTCGCTCGTTGGTGTTCTCTCACGGTGAACTTGCAGAAGAAGTAGAGATTCTAGTCTCTCCTCGGACATGGTTGACCGAATTGCTGTAAGGGTGCTATTCAGCTTCGAAAATAGTCGTTCGGGCTCTGCTGTTGTTACCGGTAACGCTACAACAGGTGACAATTCAAATATTGTTCATCATGTTTCTGCGTTTGTGATACCCAAAAAGCAAATGCAAAACTTATCCCTATAACTACTCAGTTGGGCCTGCTATGCTGCGATGAATGTTTGGTGACTGCCCGTTTTGGAAACTTACCGTTCAAACCATAGGCGCCGAATACGTGGGGACGCAAATCCATTTCATTTACAGGGGGTTGTACGTTCAAATTGTTTCAAAAACAGAAAAAATAGCAGTGAAATTGCATTGTTTTTGAGAAAACCTCGAAACGGCCAGATTTTTCAAAGATTTTGAAACTATAACGCATTTGCACCCCTGCATTTTTGGTTCCATTTGGAAGAGTTCAGCCTCCCCCCTGGCAGCTTCTTGATGCCAAAAATTATTTCAGGGAATGCAAAATAATGCAGATACATTTTCTCAATTTGCTCATTTTCAAATTTTGTCACGTTTTGCCACCCTGGCTAAACTTCACGCAACTTCACTAACCAAAGTTGAAAATGTTTAGTGAAATGTTTAGTCGTTTTGCCAGGGCTTTAGAGGTCGGTTTCTTATGCCGGTTTCTTGAACACACGAATAATAATGTCATACACGACCTCTGTGCGTCATAGGTCCTCTACCTCGTCATGCGCGAAAGATGCTGACCACCAACAGGTGGCACAGTTGTCACTTGCATTATAAAACATCCCCTGTCAATATAATTATTTTGTTACTTCGCTTGGATGTGTCTCAGTAATGAAGTTTTTTAATTTTCTAGTGTTCTGAGAGTGGGTAAACCTTCTTATGAAATTTTGTGGTAGAAAAGGGGCGTTGCCCACGTTCTGTGAGACTTTGAAGGGCGTGTCTACGAAAATTTTCCAGGTCCCCTTTTCCTTCGTAAATGGCCCTCCCCAAACTCAAACCCTGGATCCGCCCCTGTATATAGAGTTAATTTAAGCCCTTGATGACTTCGGTGCAGAATTGAGGACTAAGTTTGTAGGGTACCCCCGTCCGTCACTCGTTCTTGTTAGGTTATTTCCTGTGTTTTGTTGCTCTATATATTCCCTTTGTATTGTTTTCTTTTCATTCTCAGATTATCGTTGAATGAGAAACCTCTATTTCTATCCCGAGTACCTCTTACATTATAATCTGAGAATCGTTAAAGCAATGGAATCAAAGATTAAGAATTACGATGGATCCGGAGAAGTGAAACCATTTTTAGAAAAAATATCTTTGCATTCAGCATTGAAAGGCTACGATGGTCAAAAAGCCGCTCAGTATTTGGCGAGTAAACTAGAAGGAAGAGCTTTCGATATCTATATGAGACTATCGTCAGAAGACAAGAAGAAGGAAGAAAAAATCAGAGAAGAATTGCTAAAGGAATTCGAACGGGGCCACCAGGATAGGGAACAAGCGATTTATGTATTGGATAACAGACATCGAAAAGAAGATGAATCGGCCCATACTTATACATACCACATTTTAGAACTTGTGAAATTGGCATACCCGACTTTTCAAGAGGCAGTAGTTAAAACCCTCGCCAAGGACTATCATGTAAGAGGGCTACACCCTAAAATGCAAGTTGCGCTCAAATCATTGCCTGGATTTGACAAAACGAATATCAATGAATTGGCTACGGAGACCACCAGGTTACAAATAGCAGGAATTCAATCCATCGGAATTACCAAGACAGCATGTATGAGCGTAGAGGGCCCTGCAACCATCGATTCGATCGCTGATAAAGTTATTGAAAAGTTGCAAGAATGTTCGCTTAAATCTCAAGAAGACGGGGGTGCAAAAGACACAGCTTGCGCAACGCTGTCCGTAGAGAAGCCAAATATGCAGAGAAATTAAAGGGGGCTTTTCAGTCGCCGGCAAAGGCCCAATTACCAACAGCGCACAAAATTGTGTCGCTCCTGTAAGAGTAAGGATCATTTGTTTCGTTCCTGCCCTACACGTTTTTGCCAAGCTTGTGGGGGAAGAGGCCACGACGCTTGGCATCCGTCCTGCCCCAATTACCAATGACTAACCGCCGCAGGTGATCAGATGAACAATGTTACGAGTGACTTTTCGGCTGTACTGAGCATACGATTTAACAGGTCTCCAACTAATGTTTTAATAGACACTGGTGCGAGCTGTTCTATAATTGAAAATTAAACGATACTTACCTGCAAGGGAAGTTGAAGTTTGATTGCAGTTCTATGAGTCATCAGCCAGGAGCGAAGGAGTTGGACGAGAGAGAGCGCAGCGCAGGAGCTAGCCAGACTTTAAAGCGACAATTGGATCAGACCATAAGGAGCAAAGGAGTTCGGGTGGGGTGAGCCCTTGGCCATCTTTGGGAGGGCGTCCAACTCCTTCGCTTCTGGCTGATGACTCATAGAACTGCAATCAAACTTCAACTTCCCTTGCAGGTAAGTATCGTTTAATTTTCAAGTCTATGTCGTCATCAGCCTACGTCGCTACGTAGCTGTACGAGATTTTAAAGCATGATAAGATCCAATTGAGAAATATGTCTAGAGAAACAAACAAAATTAATCCACATAAGCAAACATACTATATCCAGGTTGATAATATATTCAATAAAAACAGTAACAAAATTTATGAACTAGAAGCAATGTCTGAAGCAGTCAACAAAATACTTCCGAGATTGAAATCATCTTCATTGAGAGGTTTATTATAAAATTTCTGAAATGTCTGTTCTCTTGACCATCCCACAGCAGATAAAATGTCGGAGACATCAACATTATGTCTTGCAGCAAACGATGTACCAGCAGCTCGCGTACTATGGGCTTGAAACTGAAAAGTATCAATACCAGCAGAAAATAAAGTGTTCTTGACCCATCTAGCTACAGTATCAGTAGAAATGGGTGCATGTGGCTTCAAAAAACTTATCAAAAGTTGATTAGAAGTCCGAAGGGGTCTTGTTCTATGAATGTATTCATTTAAATGTGCAAATATACACAGTTTTATATCAAATGGATATTTAAGAAATCGTAATGGTTTAATGTGAAAACCTACTCTAGTCTGTTTAACTGGTTGATTCACAAAGAAAATATATTGGTCTTCCAGCACCTGCATAGAATCGATGCTCATCAGCTTAATAGTTTGGCACCTTTGACCACTTAGAAGGCACAACAGAAAGGCAACCTTAGCTGAGAGATCTTTCAGACTTAAAGCAGAAAGCAAGCATTGCTGTCGAAAAAAATCCAGGACAATCTTTACATCCCAGATATGCTTGTGCTTCGGCAAACTTGGACGCCGTTCAAACACACCCTTCATGAACCTTTTAACTATGGGCAACTGACCCAAGCATGTCTGTGTGCCTAAATCTAAAATGGAGGACAATGCACTTTTTGCAGTGTTAACAGAACTATATGATAAATCATTTTCATGAATAATAGTTAAAAATTCAAGGACCTGAGGAACCGTAGGAGAAACTATGTTGATAGACCTTACATCACAAAATTCAACCCACTTACGGAGGCTAGAGGAGTATTGGTTTTGAGTGCCTGCCCTCCAAGATGACAAAATAATTTCAATAACATTAGATGGGATATCTTGATCAATCAATTTTTTCCTGACAAGAGACAAATAAGAAGTCTCAGCTTTCTGTGTAGTGGGTGGGTTGCCGTAGGAGAAGATGGTAGGGTCAAAAGAGTTTTCGATGGTTGTATGTAGATTGGTTTCTGAAGAAGAAGAGACCGCAGTAGTGTGTACCATGACTGAGTAGGCCAATCGGGAACCACCAAGATGCCTTTGGCATGATCTCTTTTGATCTTCTGGATTGTTCTCAGAATGCAGCTAAATGGAGGAAAACAGTAAAATTTTTCATTGCTCCAGGAAACAGAAAAGGCGTCAATATACTTAGCATCTGGATCTGGCCTGAAAGAGCAGTAGGAATTAAACTGCTTATTCAAATGAGAGGCAAATAAATCAATTACAGGCACAAAATTTAACTGCTTCAAGGCACAACTAAGAACAGTGGGATTCAGCATCCATTCTGTATGTTTAATGCTATGTTTCCTAGATTCCATATCAGCTACAAGATTAGTTGATCCAGGCAAATGTGCAGCTGTTAACCAAATATTATTCTTGGCACAAAACTCCCAGATTTTAATGGTTATATCATTACATTGATAATTGTGACATGTACCCATATTGTTGATAATACACACAGCTGCAGTGTTATCAATCATTATTTTCACATGCTTACTAGATAGTGCCACACGAAAGGACTTCAAAGCAAAATATGCTGCATTCAATTCCAGAAAATTTATGTGATTAAGAGATTCTAAGTGGGACCATAGACCACCTGTGGAGGTATTATGTAGAGCAGCCCCCCAACCAGTTAAGGAGGCATCAGAATACAACACAATATCAATAGGTAAAGGATGAATAGTACAAAAACTATTCTCAATATTATGATACCACCACTGGAGGTCTTCTTTCCCCTTAGGTGATATACTCATGATACTATTGTAGTTGCCTTTATGGACCCGAAGAGCCTCTATTTTGTCCATTTCAAGGTAACGATAGTGCAATTTACCATACTGAACAGCTGGAAAGCTTGATACAAATAAGCCTAAGATTCTAGCAACTGATTCAATTGTTACATGTGGGTCATTATTTAGGGCAATCTGTATATGTGCTTTGATTTTAGCTATCTTTTCATTAGTCAGATATACCCTCATTTGCACTGAATCAATTAAAAATCCCAGACAAATAAGTTGTTGGGTTGGAACAAACACAGACTTAGCTGGATGAATCACAAATCCAAGATTATCAAAAAGATTGACACTTGCATTTACAGTGTCAATGCAACCCTGATAAGTTTCATTAATCAAAAAGAAATCATCACTATAACCACTAATGAGATGACCACTACTATGCAAAGTAGAGAGGGGTGCTTTCATAAGCTTAGTAACTTTTCTTGGGCACAAGGACAACCCATTTGGATAACAAGTGAACTGGTAAAGATTAGAGCCATATCTAAATTTTAAATACTTCTGTGACTTCTTGGCAATGGGAACACTATAATAGGCATCTTTAAGATCAATAGATGCCATCCAGGCTCCTGGAGTAACAAGCTGAAGAATAGTATGTATGCTCTCCATTTTAAAATGAATATACTCAAGGAAAGTATTCAGCTTCTTCAAATTTAAAATAAGTCTAACTTTACCATCATTTTTAGGAACTGTAAAGATTGGTGAGATAAATTCTTGTGATTCATGCTTTGAAGGCACCAGCACTTGCTTTGCAAGTAATGAATGTAATTCTTGTTCAAGTAATGAGACCTGTTCTTTAGAATAGGAATTATGTGGATATGAATTTTGAGCAGGAGCTTCTTGTTGGAACTCAATTTCATCTCCTTCAACAGTTTTTAGAACAGTTTTATCAGAAGTTATTTCTTTCCAAGCTGACATGTAAAAAGCTATTTGCCCTGCTATAAATACTTTAACCTTATGTTGCAAATAAGGAATAAAATCACAATTAGAAATATTCAAAGCCCAACTCACACATTGCTGGGCTGGAATTTTCAGTTCCTTGTTGCTTTCCTCCCCCTGGTGGCTCTGTGTTGAGCTCTGTGCTGAGTTAGATTGTACCGGGGAGGCCAATTCATCCTCCCCCTCTGGCCTAAAAAAGGGTATCTAGAGAAAGAACTTGAGGTAGGGTATCCAGATGATCTTAATCGTGCCTGATTAGGGGTGTTAGCAACAGAGCTCAATAACCGGCTTGTGGATCTGATCTGTTGTATGACCTGACCCAAATCATCTCCAAAGAGGAATTTGCCCATTTTCATGTTACGAGAACATGCCTGTTTGAAATCTATACTTAAAACAGGCCTTAACAGATCTCTCCTTTTGAAGGATAGTTCCTTACTAACATGCCCCAACAGGGCAACAGAATCAATGATCTGGGCAATTAAGGTATGGTAATCAGGTACTTCATTTTCTGCCGAGCAGATAAAAGGCCATCAACAACTGAGGACAACGCACTGGTAACACGGAGTAATGTATCCTGCTGAATATATATGGCCATATCACAACGTTTTGCATGGCCACCTAATTTCTGCCAAATCTCAGGATTAACTTTTGGCACATAGAAATTTTCACAATTGCTAGGCACTGTATATTTGCTCAATAGCTCCTTGCGTTTTCCTGGGTCAGATTCAGCTTGGAATTTCGAATTCAAAATATGTGCCAGTTTCTCAGATAAAGGTGGACCAGCCTCATCAGTTAGAAGTAAGGAGCTGTCAATAGATTCCAACAGTGAAGCATTATCAAGAGCTGGATGTTGATCTTGTTGCTCAAATTCTGGGCCCCCAAACAAACTAACAGCATCCTCTTCTGCAGATCTGATATAGTCAACAGTGTGTAATTGATCATTAACCTGGTCACCTGGCTGAGCAGGTGCAGTTGCAAGTTCTGACTGAGCAGTGAGTGTATGGGGTGACTGAGCAGCAGGAGTTATTGCTGACTGAGCAGCAGAAGAGTGTGCTGACTGAGCAGCAGGAGCTTGTGCTGACTGAGCAGCTGGATATTGTGCTGACTGAGCAGCTGGATCTACTGCAGCCTGAGCAGCTGAGGTCGCAAGTGAATGATCTAAATCTGAAGAACATTCATATCGTAATCTTTTTGCGTGAGGTTCATAAATATCAAAAGTATCATGAACAGAGGTTAATTGGCTCGATTTTTCAAGTAAATTAGCCAGAAGAGCATTGTTATTATCCAGACTACTCTGCATTTTACTTAATACTGATAAAAACAGATCAGATTTATCAGGCTCATCTACGAGATCAGTAGATCTCGGGCTTAGTTCTGCTGGGGACTCTGCATTGGAGGCCATACTAGCCTATATGCAAGCAGTAGATACACCTCCAAAAAGAGGGGTTTAATCAAGAACAAAAACGGGTAAAATAAATAATAGAGAAAAACAAACTTATCCTTTGATCTGCAAACTTCGTAGCTAAACAGATGCCAAGATTCTGTGGTGATTCGTCGAATTTGGAAATCGTCATAGGCTTTCATACATCTGGCCAGCACATGGCATGCACAACTGGCTAGCTCCTACGCTGCGCTCTCTCTCGTACGGCTACATAGCGACGTAGGCTGATGACGACATAGAATCGACATTGGCAGTGTTCACAGACTTGGTCTGGCCGACAGAATTATCCCTAATAGTGATCAACTGATAAATGCTTCCGGACACCCTATGGATATTATGGGTTCAGTCAATATCAGCTTAGATATGCCAGACGCCGCTACGCTTCACAATTTCAGGGTGTTAAATAGTAAGACTTATCGCAATGTTCTCTTAGGCCGCGATTTCCTGGCCAAATTTGATAAGTTAGAGTTCGATTTTTCGACTAATAGAGTGCGAATAGGAAAAAATTGGTTTACCTGTAGAGATGTGGAGGGCAAAGAAACTGTCAGAGTCAAGCAAAGGGTTTCCCTAGCTGCTAGATCCGAAACAATAGCAAGCGTCAAATGTAATAGGTCCCTTTCGTTAGTGACTGCCGACTTTGAACCAATTTCCTTACATTCCATCCCTGGGGTTTACGCTACGAAATGCAGAATTATACCTGACATGGAAGGTATTTTTCAAATAACGTTCCTAAATGTCAATGACAACCCAATTGATCTGTATGCTAGGAAATGTGTTGGAAACCTCGTAAGTTCGAGAACTACCAGCTTGCA
>WIPJ01006299.1:0-18584 GCA_018155075.1 Cassiopea andromeda
GGTGAAGGGGAAAGGGGTAAAGGAAGGGGGGAAGGGGTAAGGGGTAAAGGAAGGGGGGAAGGGGTAGCGTATGTCAGGAGAGACTTAGAAAATTTTTCCTAACTATTATTACCTAACTACTACTACTAGGGGTAGCGTATTTGACTTAGCGTATTTGAAAGACTTAGAAAATTTTTCCTAACTATTATCTAACTACTATTAGGGTTAGGGGTTGCGTATTTGACTTAGCGTATTTGAGAGACTTAGAAAATTTTTTGAACCATAGCGTATGTGATGAATTATAGGCGGCAGAGCGTATTTGAGACCATAAAGATAATAAGGCAGGCAACAAGTAGAAACAACACAAGAAGGTAGAAGAGAAAGGCAACTATGAAAATCAAACAGTAAAACAAGCATATATACAATAATAGAAAGAGAATAAAGTCAGTCATCATCGTCCATTATGTTAATCAGAGTGGTGTCCATATCGTGTTCGTCATCAACTTCTGTGTCGCTGTTGCTGCCAGCGGTTACAGTAGAGTCTTCATCATCTATCATGATTCGTCTTCTGAGTTTTCTCTTGCACCGACGAGGAACCGAGCGTCTCGTATAAGTATGTAACCGCTGGCGCGTGGTCATTAATTCCTCTTCTAGTTTGTCATTTCTCTTCTTTTCTTTTTCCAATGCTGCCTCCAAGCGAGCTATTGACGATTTTCTAATGCATTCCTCGGCGAGGAAGCAGCGTCTCCATTCGTTCGCTTCTTCAGCTAGTTTATAGATTTTCTCATCCTTCTTGTTAACCTCCCGTGTCTTGTCCATGCAAAAATCGCGTAGTCTGCGTATCTCATAACTGTCATAATCCATACGTCTCTTCGCTGCGCGTATTCCATCCGCGTATTGTGATGCGAGTTTGGATTGTTCACTTACTTTTGATTCATACAAAGTTATTTGGGTTCTCCAAAACTTTGCCACTTTCAATCGTTGTGTGTCTAGAAAATCTTCTAAGTTTTTCATAGAGACAGCATCGTTGCCATTGTTTTCTGCTAAGTTCGAACATTCTTCAATCAGCGAGCCATCTCTCTTTGATGCTTCAATCGAGGCGTCATTGATGGTGTCCTCTACTTTTGGTGGAGGCGTATCCTCTTCTTCAATATCATCGAGATCGCCGTTTAGCTCATTTTGCTGCTCATCGATGGTACAAGGTTTAGGCGAAAACACCGAATAGGCGTCTTCGCTATCGTTACCATCATCACAGTAACCATCATCATTGCTAGCAGGCGGATCATCGTGTATATCGAAGATGTCGGATACGCTCTCCACATCACTATCGAGGATAATAAGGTCCTCGTCATTGTCTTCTGTTTTGCTGCATCCAACATCTCTGTCTTCTGGAAATGGATCGGCACCAATGGTGAACTCTCGATCCGCTAGACGTTTCTCTACACAGCCCTCACATTGGCAAGTGCTATCGTGTAGAGAAACGTCGCGAAGGTTGCCTTCACCTCCAAGGCACCCGAGAGACCCCACATTGATCTTTACGGTATTGGCCATGATGTGTAGTGTAGTGATATACGCTAGTAAACTGTGAATAATTGTGAAATACGCTGTGTACTGACTAGTGTACGGTGTATAGCTCGTATAGAGACTAACTGAGCGTCTGAACTGGGGCTCGCTCTTATATAGCCGCGGTAATTACCTGTCAATCATAGTGCGGTGTCTTTGGTATTGTCAATCAGACTTAGCGGCACCCTTTTATCTGTCAATCAACTCCCTACCGCTGTGACCCGGAAGCGTCTTTGGTAGAACAATGGTTAGCGTCTTCTTGTGTGGGGCATGTGCCGCCGCACGTTTGTGCCAGTAGCGTATTTGAAAATCACGTGATCAGTTCAGCGTATTTGAAAATTCGGGCGCGTATTTGAAAATACGTGCAGCGTATTTGAAAGGTCAAGATAGCGTATTTGAAAGGTCACCAAAAAAATTCATTCATTTGCGAAATACGTTGCTTCAGGGCACCTCAGCGTATTTGAAAACAATGGGAGCGTATTTGAAAAGTCGAAAGGTCAGATTAGCGTATTTGAAAACAATGGGAGCGTATTTCAAAGTCCAAAGTGCTAAAAACAGACAAAATGTCAATCATTTTAGCGCATTTTACCTATAAAAAGGCGAGTTCGGAGTTCGGTGGTCATTCAGGTAACGAATTGACTACAGAAGTGTGAATACGATGATGAATACAACAGAAGAATCGAAGACGGCGAGAATTGGACCGATGAGGGCGCAAGCTTCAGATCAGTTTGCACCATCACGTAATAATTATGATGATACGAAGAAAGAAGACGAGGCAGAGCAGCAACGGGTGAAAATCACATTACCAGCATCACTGGAAGCACAATTGAGGTGTAATAGACCATCAGAGTACGAGAAACAAAATGTACTAACATACACAGTAGAGACGTACTCTACTCAGATGCGACTAGAGTATATGGCATTTGTCGAAGATATAAAGATAGAGCATTGTTGGTTGGGTCTACTAACATGGTGGAACCATCGACACCATGATAACGAGAGTCAATATAAAACAATATTTCAAGAAAAACTACGGATTGAGGCATTCAATGGTGTCGAAAAGGTGATGGGAGTCGCAAGAGCATTCAAACCAACAGGCAATGATACAGAGGTGGTATCTTCTATCATGAGGGATCATATGACAACGTCATACAGGTATCAATTCGAACAGTATTTGCGGAAATACGCCATTCCAAAATGTTTGCGAGTTCTGAAACTTTGGTTATGGGATGTACAAGATGGTAGACAAAGTGTACCAGATAAATCAGAAGACGCAGACACAAGAACGTGCCGTATACGACAGTTGCTGACAATTGCTCATAAGTATGATGGAGTTAGCAAATTCCCAAGATTAGCAAGAAATTTCAGAAGACATTCAGATGAACGTACTATTGATGCTGTTAGAAAAAGGAGTCATCAGCAGCAGCAGCAGTCATCACCATCAAAACAACATCTATTTGCACACAAAATTCAAAAAATAGAATTGTTGTCAGATGACGAAGACGCTGGTGAAGAAGTCACAACAACCAGATCAATAACACCACCACCACCACCGCCGCCAGGGTTTTTTGAACCAGTGACACCACCACCTCCACCTCCACCGCAAGATGATGATAGTGAAGATGGCAGGCCAGCACGAGTTAGCAGACCACCACCACCAACAGATCCGCGAATAAATCGCCACCATAATGAGCAAAAACCGCCACTATCACCTGCAACAATTATACAAGGCAAGGAAGAGGCAGGAAGAAAAATGGGGTTAGATTCATATGTGGTGGAGAGCGTTGTACGACATATGTCTCAAAATGATTGGTATGAGTTCTTGATGAAGAAGAAACATGGTAGAGCTCTCATTCAAGAATTACAAGCGTTTTTGAACGAGAAATATTGCAATGAAGAGCACACACAGAGACAACAACATTATGGTGAGTTGTGCAACAAAGTGATGTATCCATTGTACTACCCACCCTATGAGAGGAATATTTCGGCAAAGCAGTATCACATGCAACGAGACGGAGAATTGCCATGTATGGTGCCACAACAAATGAAGAGGACATATTTCAGAAGGGAATTTGCAGATGGGTCATTTCCTGTGTACGTGTCTGATGAAGAGTATGATCGTATGATGTTTACAGAACGTGAGTTTTGTGTGGAAGATCATTCACAACCTACGGGATATTATAATACGCACACATTGGTAGAAAATCCTGCAAAGTATTTTTTACGAACAGTAGATGATTGTGGCAATGAAGTCATGTTGCGAAATACGCCAAGAGAAGAACATTAATTACTAATGAACATTATATATTGATTGTTGTGTGTTATATGTTATGCTTTTTTTGAATCTTATTATATTCTCTATCTTTGTATATGTGTGTTTTACATGATTTTATATCTTGTTACTACACTACAACATGGAGAGAGAAAAGGGGAAACTCAGGGGGAGGGTACCCCTCCTATAGTTATATAGCCCAGTGGACAATTTATACCGAAATATGTGTGTTATGTGTGTTATGTGCCGACCCTGAGTAGTGGTGACCTGGATAACTGTGACCTGGCTAACTGTGACTGGAGAGACCGAGAGACCGACCATTGAGTGAAGAGGGGGAGAAGGGAAGCAGGCAGACACTTGCATGTTGAGATTCACTGACATTTCTCAGAGTTCCATCAACCACGTTTTAGGTGTTGTCTTAGGCGCATGCAGTTTTAGCGCTAGTAGGCTGGTTGCTATCACAACCATCCTGCCGATATGTGTTGCTGGTCATTTTATCCTTAATGTCTACTATATAGCACCTCCCCTAGGCATGACTTATGGAGACTAACTTCTTAGTAGATAGACGATCAGCAAGGATAGATAATAGTATGACATGTAAGGCTTACTTACAACAAGTCCTCGAATATCGGTCTTCATCATTTCATTTCTTCGTTCTTCGGGTAGGCGCATGTGGGAGGTGGCCAGGCTCCAAACACACGGTGTGTCCTACCCGAAATTTGTGAAACTATACAGACTGTATTTATAGTCTGATATAATTATTTTAGACTTATTTGTGGGTTTCTAATATACGCATGCATTTTATGTAATGTGAATATATAGGAGAATTAGACGACAATAAATAGGTTGTATATATGATGTAGATAGAGTATAATAATTGAACAATATATATAATCACAAATATGGCATAATAATAGGATAATTATGAATAGTGTTCTTCATACTAAGTTCTAATGTTTATGTTATAATCTGGTCCTTCTGCGGTGGTGCTTGAGATGGTTCGATTCTCTCATCTTCATCGTCTTCAAATAATTCGTCATCTTCTCCATCTTTTGTTTCATGAATTCCGTCTGTTCCATCGGGATTTTCGACAATGCTGTACGAATTCTTATCATCATTATTGTCATCTTCCTCTTCTACATCGCTGAGTGGTGGAGTAGTATCTGCTGTATTGTCGTAAAAGCCATCGTTAACATCTAAGGGCAGTGTAGATGGAGGTGGTGTTAGTCCTCGTCGTCTCTTTTTGGAAGCTGGCTGAGTTGGGGGTGTAGTAGACGTCTGTCTTTTTCTTTTTTTCGGTGTGACAGATGGAACAATTGCATCCGGATCTTGGCTGTCTTCATAAAAGTCTCCATCATCGTCAACAGTCACAATTGATGGCGGTGGTGGTGGAAGTTTTACAGCTCGTGCTGCTGTGGCTGCTCGTCCTTTTGACACACGTGAGGTTGATGATTTGCTCTTTCTTATAGGAGCATTCGGTGGATGTCCTTTGCCACCTTCGGCTATGTGTTTGCGGTGTATCTGATTTGGTGGTGTTTTTGGAATTGATTTGCCAAAGTCTTTGATTACCAATTCTGGTAAATCATCGTATTCAAGAGGCAATGTGTGAGTGAATGATGTACAATCATCATCTTCTGTCAAATGAGTTCTCTTTGTGATTGTCTCATTAGCGGTGTCTGACGTTGATGTAGTAAGAGAATTTACCAAGTCGTGCAGTAGTGACGCCCATTCCTCTTTTAGGCAGTTGCTGGCTCCGTCATATGTGTATGGGGCGGTGATATACGTTAAAAACGACAGTGTCTCATTTGGAGTAAATGAGAGATTTTGTGATGGTTGGAATAGATTTCCTTGTGTGGTAGACCATCTGTGGACTGTACATTCGATTCCCCACCACTGTATTGTTTTTGTATTTGGTTTTCCCCATCTGTGTGTACGAACGAGACGTCCGTACATTTCATCCGAACATTGTTCCTTAGTCTGTGGGTGAAAGAATGTGCATAGTTGTGTCCAGAATAAATCACCTCTGGCTGTGGGAGCTGGCAGTGGAACTCCATTCCGTAGAGGGTTCTTTAACGCCCTGTTCTGTTCTATGTCATTTAATTGCAGTGGAACGGAGTGATTTACTAACAGTCCGTGTTGTTGGAAGATTTTTTCCATATTTACAGCCAATTTTTTCGGAGCTAAGGCCATTTCAAATCCATCGTTGTAATATTCGATTGAGTTGTTTAGGCGTTTAACATAGGCATTCATTGTCTTCACTAGTGTAACGAAGCTCTGTCTCCCAAATGCCATAGAGTATGTCGGAGCTGACGATGTATTCAGTGGATCATCTGAGCAGGTATCATATTTTGATAGGACGACTTGTTTTCTCCACTCCTCTGGTGATCGTGCTGGATCCTGATACTGTCGAATATTACAAACCAGGTGTTGTACCAGCTGTCCAAAAACACTGTTGGGCTTTGTCTTTTTACAGATTTCATCTTTTTCTCCTAACACCACATAACTTGCCGATTTTTGCTGTTGTTGATCTGCTGCTGTTTTAGAGAGTGACATCTTGCCAATGATGCTAATCTTGAGTCTTTGCTGTGTGTGTCTGATGATGATCTGTTGGTGAATCGACTGTGTGTTGTTGAATTTATAATCGAAAGCGCGTGATGTTGCTCACGGTATGAGTGACGTGAGTAGGAAGCGTCTTTTAGTATCATGCAAATTATCTAGCGTCTTTTAGTGTTATGCAAATTAGTTGTTTATTTTACACTAGTGTCTTTTAGTGTTATGCAAATGAATCGTATGATCGTACTTTGTACCCCGGAAATACGATTTGAATACAATGGTAATGGGTGGTTCGATCAGTGCAGTATAAATACGGGTGTGCTGCACTAGGTTGGTCAGTCAGTGTTCAGTTAGTGAGTTAAGAGTTATGTCATACAGACATTCTGAATTCTATATGGCAGATGCGTCAGTATTGGAGCAAGGAGCAGCAGAAGCAACGGCGACATTTGATGAATTATATCATAAAGAGTTATACAGGTGTGCTAAAGATGCATATGTATATGTTGCTACTACTACTAATCTAATAGATTATTATGCTTGTACAGTGAGTGAAGTGGATATGAATACAACTGGTGTGGTGGAAAATATGTTTAGAGAACATTCACGAGATACGTGTTCTTGTGATTACCGTGTGTTTGTAGCTAGAGGTCCAAATTGTTGGATAGATGGTGATTTCCTGACTGGTAATCGTCCTTATTCATATAATACCAAGGTTGAGGAATCTGTCGTGTCTGAGGTGGTTGAATTAAGTTCAGAGTGTTATAGATTTAGTGAACACCCTATAACATTTGAGCCACGAGAATGTTCTGCAAATGGTGGTTCTTGTAATTGTAATCTTAAAATTACTCGCCTCACTATATCGTATCTTGTTAACGATCTATTTGTGCTTCGATATCCTGCCATGAAGTGTCAGTGCTATATACTTGCAGGTGGTGAGAATATTATTAGAGATGGTGTATCTGGAACTATTATTGAACACTACAATGATCGTCCTATAGCACAACAGTATCGTAGACGTTTATTACACACATTTATTCCATTGTTTCAGAAACGGTTATTCGACAATATAGACCAGTGGTGTCCTGACGATATATACAGTAGCGGTAGTGACGACGACGACGACAACAACAGTGAAAGCAACAACAATGCCTCCACCAGCACCGTTTAGATGTACTACATGCAATAATGACTTATTAGCCCCACTGAGTGGTAATGAGGCGACACTGCAACAACACAGAGTACTGCCACATCTGAAGTGTACAATGTGCAATAAGTATTTTACAGAACGTCGCAGAGAGGAACATATTATCAAATACCATCGTCACGTCTGTAATATATGCTCAAAACGATTTACAAGGATGTCTAATCTGAGTCGTCACAAGAACAAAGTGCATAGACGATATCAGTGTCCATTTTGTCCAGCATCAATGATTAATACATTCTATGATGGACCAGCAGCGCTGCATAGACATGTTACAGACAGTCATTATGGCAAAACAGTACATCACTGTGACAGTTGTAACAGTGTGTTCTCCAGTGAGGCCAATTATAGACATCATATAGCAATTGTGCACAACAAACAATGTATATACTGTTGTGGTGACAACGATGATGTAGTAGATGGAAGAGGAGGAGATCGATACAATCGATTACCAAAGTTTGCAACTGTTCATCAACTACGACAACATGTGGCAACTACCCACAATCAGAATGTGTGCAATTTTTGTGGCGATATGTTTACAACTCCTGAGGGATTGTATGGTCATCAAATGGATCATTGCCAGCGTGGCTATACATGTACATCATGTGATAGAGTGTTTAATACATTAACACAGTGTCAGGCACATATGGCAAGTCATATATCACGACTTGGAGCGTGCTCACCATACACAATACCATCACAAAGACAGCACACATTACTGTGGCACAAACTAATTTATCGTCACAAACCGTGGGAACAAGATGTGCAGATGATATATGGACGAGGACATTTACAGGAGAGAATAAATGCCCATTATAGTGAATTGCGTCGTGTAGCTCTCCCACCAGGAGGTCAGCAACAGAGACAACGTCGTGTGACACGGGAACAGCACGAAGACATGAAATCAAGAGCGTATCAAAACGTGACCAGTCAATACAGTGATAGGCTAAAACAAGTATATGCGGACAATTTACGACAGTATGTCAATCACACTACATCGAAAGATGGTAGAAGTGAAAGATTCAATGTGAATATGTTGGAAAATCGACCGTTTCTCTCACAAGTAGAGTCTGCATTAAGAGCTATATTTGATGCATGCAGATATCAACGACCGTATAAAATGAATATAGCATTTGGATTCATCCTGTATAAGATGGAAACAGACAAATTTGAGCAGTTTTTTGTTGTGGATCATTTGGCAAGAGATCCTACCGACAAAGTTGTCATAAATCAAATCCCCAATGTGTGGACAATTCGGAATGAAGACGACGAAGATTCGGTGATTCGAGATATTCAACAGACAGATTTTTTTGATCTACTCAGAGATCAATCCAATGCAGAACAATACAATTTTTTGATTGTTCGAATGACACACATGGCTGTGGACATATTCCCTGTATTAAGGTGCGATATTCACAATGAAGTGATTGGTAATCGACAATACATTGGCCGTGGTGTGAGTGATGACGAGAATGAATTAGAAGACGATTTGGTGGAAGATGATGAGTATGATACTGATGATGAAGAGCAGGCACCTGTCCATCATCATAATCCATATATACTAGATGAAGTTGAGGAAGAAGATGAAAATGGAGATGAAGATGATGAGGCTGAGGCTGATGGTGGTGACGGTCGTACAAGGGAGGAACGAATACGTTCATATGTACAATCCCTGTATCGTGGAACAAGAAATGCTACTCTTATAAGTTTAAAAGATACGATGTCACAGCAACATGCAGGATCACGAAGTAGCAGTGCATTGCTGTACAAGAAATTATGTTTTTTCGCGCAGGTTGCACGGTGGCATTTGAAACAAGACAACATCATATCATCTGATGAGAAAAAAGCAATACGAGAGAAGGCATTGCAATTCTACAACACATACAAGTATCATTTTAACATACAGTCAGATGACATGTTTGAAGGGGTGCATGTAACTGTGGTACATTTACTGGAACATATCTACAAGACACGAATAAATGTGTACGAAATTCATTCACTAAAGAAACGACCCAAGCGCGATCGGGTGAATCCGAAAAGAGAAACATTTGCAAACAAGTATCAGCCAGTTATACAGCCTTTGTATTTATCATCAAGTAATGGTGGACATGTGTACAAACGAGACACGCTGAATTTGTTGCTTCACGATAATCATTATTATGCAATACCAAATATGAACAAATTGACGACATTACATTATCGCTGTATATCGTGTGGACAACAATTTAAAGGTCGTCGAATGTCTGTGATTAAGAAGCATATTCAAGAACGATGTGGCAAGATTCGATATCGTTATAGGCGTGGTGCTGTGGAGCCACACAGAAACATGTGGGAGAAGGCAAAGCAAATGTTCTCAATTCCAGATGATATACTACATATAGATGATGACGATATGTTGTATACTGGCTACTATGCAACATACGATGTTGAGGCAATGTTGCACAAAGAGAATGTGGCAGATGTAGAATATTCAGCAACATCAGATGTTATGGTGTATGATGAATATGGCGAACTGTGCACAGAACAGGACTATTTGGAGAGACATGAAGACGAGGCGTACATAATTGTCAATCGACCATTATCGTATGCTATTGCATGCAATGTATACAACACATCTGAAGCGCAAGAAGATGATGACTTTATGGAGTTGCTGACAGCTGCTGCTGCTACAGATGATGAACAATCGTCGTACGGAATAGCATATGCTGTTACTGAGGATCCAGAACAGTTAATTATGGAATTTGTTCGTACACTCGAGGCAATAGCGAGAGTCATGCTGACAAAATACGGTGACATTATAGACTTTGTTACTCGATGGTTTGCAGAGAAATACATCAAAATTGATCTGACAAGATCGTGTAACGATTCATCAGAAATACTTGCAGAAATAGATCACGATGCTATCGAAGAGATGGTCATTCGAGAGGAACTTAATGGACCAGCGTTCATATACGCAAATGGCCGAGAAGAATCTGGAGATATGCAACAAGGAGATAAGACTGTTGGGAAAATTGAAGAAGTTTATCAATCATCTTCCAATTTTGGGATTTAATTCAAGTGGATATGATATTCCATTGATTAAGAATTATCTATTTCCACAGCTTGCTCACATTGTGCCATCGGCAGAAAAGTCAATTCATTTTGTGAAAAAAACATCTAGATATGTATCAATAACAGTAAATGGATTGTCTGATGGAGGCGGTTTCGTCTTTCTGGACATTATGCAGTATTTGGCACCCGGATTCAATCTGGACACATTTATAAAGTCATTTGCTGGTGAGAATTATGCTACTGGAGACGGGGGTAAATCGTATTTTCCCTATGAATACATAGACAGTTATGACCGGTTGGCAGAGACAGAGATGCCCCCGTATTGTGCATTCTACAGTCAGCTACGTCAGGAGAATCAATTAGAATCAGAATATCAACAATATATTGTGCAAAAACTCGGACTGGCACGGGACACACAGAAAAAAGACCTTAGTGACAGTCAGTTAGAGAAATGCCCTTGTACTGGGGAGGAAAAGTACGAACTATTAAAGAACATGTGGAGGGAGCAACAATGGCAATCGGTAGCTGATTATTTGAAGTACTACAATATTCAGGATGTCGTACCTTTCCTGGTTGGAGTATGTAATTATGCAAAAGAAATGCGGACCAAACAAGTGGATGTAGTCAGAGATGGAATATCACTGCCTGGACTTGCCAAACAAATTCTGATGAAACATGTACCACACAGATCACTGTACTATATAGACAATCCAGAACTGTATTCAACAATTAGACGGAATGAAGTTGGCGGACAATCGATAATTTTCACAAGAAGAAATGGTACACAGCACCCTTATATCAAGGGATTTGATGCAAATTCATTGTATCTATACTGTCTTGGCGAAGGACAATATACAGGACAGCCAATAATATACAAAATTGTGGATTCAGATAGATTCCTTATGTGTCGTATGCCTATGAGATGTCATCCTGGTTACAAACATTTAACTAACAAAGACAGTATTGCGGCAGAGGAATATTTGGATTACATAGAAGATGTGCATCTTCGAGAACGTAATATCCATTTGTACAGACAGTACAGAATAGTTCTTACAGTGTCTGAGAAGAAATGGTTGGCTAACAAATTTGCAGAGCACAAAATTCCAGTATGTTGTACATTTAGTAACATTTGTGTTGATGGATTTTATTACACTGTGCTAGAGCAAGAAGATGATGGTGAAGAGGAGATAGCAGAAACGATGATGCCACTGGATCGACGTGTGAGACATGTGGTGGAATTTGATGGGTGCTATTGGCACGCATGTGAAGTGTGCGGTGCAGGACAACAATCATATGGTAGAAGAAAAAATGGTCGAATGTTTCTTACACGTGAAAAACATCAAATGCTGTACAAATTGAGGTACGAGATTTTAGAGATGCGAGGATATTCTATACATCATATGCGCAAGTGTCAATGGACCGAGATGAGACGACAGAATCCGACAATTGACGAGTATTGCAAACCGAGAGCAAGTCGACGAATTGACCCGCTGGTGTTCGATAAAGAGCGACCCAATTTGGTCCAGACATTGGATTTGTTGGAGAAACTACAAGAACGTAAAGTGTTTGGAATAGTTGTGTGTGACATACGAGTGCCGGACGAGCTGAAGGACTATTTTAGTGATTTTGCACCAATAATTAAACATGCAAATATAAACTATGAGGATATTGGCGACTACATGCAGAATGTTGCGGATAGAATGGGAATAAAAGTGAAAAACAGACGCTGTGTCATCGATTCCTATTTTGGTAAAGGAATAGCTCTCACAGATGAGTATTTGGTGTGGCTTTTAAATAAAGGGTTAGTGGTCGACAGAGTGTACATGTTTATATGGTACAATAAAGAACCGATATTTCGAGAGTTTGCCAACAGCATTACCGAAATGCGTATCCAAGGTGATAAGGACAAACACAGTGAAATGCCGGCTCTGATGGCAAAGCTTATTGGTAATAGTGCTTTTGGATCGACTATAACAAATAAAGACAAACACCGAGAAGTCGTTCTGGAGAGCTACAACAAGACAGCAGATCAGCAACATCAAATAATAGATGGAACCGGTGGTGATTACAGATCTGTTGTTGCATCATTGTTTAATTTTATTAAATACGAACAGATTGCGCCGAGACTGCTGGAGGTGGAAAGAAAACATGACAAAGTGATGTATGATCAACTACGATATATCGCAAAGACAATATTTGATCGTGCCAAATTATCCGTGTTAAAGTTTTATTATGATTTTCTGAAGGTAATTCTGAAACCAAATTGTTTTTGCCTATTAGAAACTGACACAGACAGTATCTATATTGCAACAAAATATGAGCGATTTGAAGATAACATTGACCCCTGGAAATTAGATGACTACGACAGGCTGAAACCGGACTATTTTATAACTGATGACAAGAACAAATGTAGATATGGAAAGCGACAGCCGAATCGATATAAGGTGGAATGCGAGGGACATCTTATGTTATCACTGTGTTCAAAATCATACTGTGTCTTCGATCAAGGAAAGAAAACTGTAAAATATTCGGCAAAAGGAGTCCAGAAGGCAAATTTCAATAGGGCACATGATACAGAAAAGAGTAAACGACAAACATTTGGTGAGACGGTGATCAATATGTACAGTAATGCATTGCCGACGAATGATGATGACGATAGTGATGAAGGTAGTGCCCCCCCGGCTACCGGGCAGCAGCAGATGGCTGTGAACCGTGGATTGAAACGGAAGTATGACACAATGGTTATGTACGAACAGGAGAAAATAATGTTTACAAATTTCTATTGTAAACGAAGAGTACTGCATGATGGGATACATACAGTACCATTGTCTATATAGTCAATAGCAGCAGGTACTTGTGACAGTTTGTATTCTATTATAATAAGTATTTTCGGACGTTGGTTTGTCGATCTTGTTGGTAGTAGCAGCACAACACTCACCTCATCATGTCGTTATTGTCAACTATTGATAGTAAGTAGTAGTTATCTATATATACTAAATATTATTATTATCTTGTAGTATGTCGTCGTCGTCGAGAGGTGATGGGGAGGGAGAGGCAACAAAACAGAGACGAGGACGAAAACGTACTAAAAGCACTAGTACAACAGGGACAAAAAGCGGTAGTAGTGGTCGCGCGCCAACAGCAGTATTCACTCAAGATACAATACTACAACGATTAACATGTCCTGCAAAATATCAATATGAGACATTTATGTTTTTGTATGATTTCTTTATGTGTCGAGCTAGCACATCACCATTACAGCATCAGCAGCAGCAATCGTCTTCATCGTTGCAACTCCCATCAACCAGTACATATATTTCAAACATTATTTCCTCAACATCCCAGGCGACGGGGGGAGAGAGCACCACTGATGATGAGGATGTACCAATACCTGTAGACGAACTGAAAGAGTATCGATATGAAGATCATCGGTATGAGACATCTGCAGAATTGGAATCTAAACTACGAACATTTCCACGATGTAGAATTGTACATGAACAATTGTCAGTATATCCCATAATGTCATACGAGAGAACAGTTCGAACAATAACTATTGTCATGGAAATATCTGTACAGATATTATTTCGACAATGTCATTTATTTTTATTACAAAATGGACATCATCAGCATAGCAGCAATAGGGAGGGTGGTAATAGCTGTGGTAGTGTTCTAATGGCACTTCCCCCTTCGTCTATTCGATTATCACATCGGGACGTTGGTCGAATGTTTGTGGAGGCGTGGAGAAATTATGTATTGCAGTATAAGTATGGAAAATCATATCCACACACGATCACATTACGATGTTGTCACCGTCATAGCGGGTCATTAGATGTCATACCGTATTGTAAAGAACAATTGGATATTCACACATTCCATACTGATGAGATTATATTAGACTATTATTCATTTGAGGTAGATGAGATCAAGAAAGGGACAAATCTTAGTAGACTAACTCAGTCTATGAAACAATTAGAGTTGGGAGAACATGTGAATCCAACATACGTGCCGATGTTTTCAAGACTATATAACAAGATTGTTGTACAATTTCAACGATATTTGCTGTTAGCAAATGAGTTCACATTGACAAATCAGCAAAATCAGCAGCAATCTGCAGAAGGTGGTGGTGAGCAGCAAATACAACAACAGAAAAAGCGTGGTAGAAAACGACGAGATCCTGATACTATAGCTCGTTTATATGAGCACGAAACACAGCTACGAAGTAAATGGTATGATCAGCAACAGCAGCATCAACAGCAACAACAACAACAGGCAAGTAGCACACACGTCACTCTCTACTACTTAACTTATTTGTTGTATGTTATGATGTATTAGCATCGTGTTTTCTGTGAGTCCAGAATGGCAATAGTTTTGTAGCAATCATGTTATCTGTGTCTCCGTGGTAATATTCCTCCTATATATTAGGGCATTTGGATTCCTGGCGGATTTGGATCAGTGTGACCAGTAGTTCCTTTTCTTCGTCAAATCGACAATTTTCTTCTCATATATTAGGGCATTTGGATGTTTCTTGTGTCTACTCATATCTATCTGGGGGGTGGTGTTGTTGTGTTAGAGAAATCTTTCAAAATAGTTGTGATACATATATATAGCAATACAATAATAGTACTACTAATAGCACACATATATAGCAAGACACATGTGTAATACCATATATACATAGCAAGACACAATAATAATATATACTACATAATACTCATATAGCACATAATAACATCAATTGATAGTTTGAATGATTCATTATCACATCTCTATTCATTGTCACTTTCATCAGATGTTTCATCTTGTGTTGACTGTTTTTAGTGTTGATATTCTCAGTGTTGGTGGGTTTGATCTCTATTTCCAATGCCGTAATAAACTCTTCAATTGTACTATCCCTCATACTCTCCCCCTCTTTCTTCGCGTTCTTGATTATGCAATTGTGATTCAAGAAAAAGGATGTTCAGGTTGATTGAGACATGTCTTCTTCCCAGTTATGGCTGGGGCTTCTTATGCTGCAAGGTTTCCTTCTGCTCACAAATAGTTCTTGCACTGTCTTCTTTTGTAACTTTGATTGTAAAAGTCTTCTCTCTTGCTAATTAGCATTTATGAACAACAACAACGAGTGGTAGAGGGTGACGTGTGTGTATTTTTATATTTACAGGTGATAGAAGACGACAGACCGTCATCAGATGATATATCAACCAATGATGATGATATGTTTCAGTCCATATTACACACATTATTTAGCACTAGCGCCTCATCAGTACCACTACAATCACCACCACCAGCAGCAGAGTCATCTGGATATGGACGATATAAGAAAGACATTAGAAACTGTATTGATCATGACAACGACGAAGGCGATACGACACCACCACCAATGGTGGATGAGGGCAAACATAGCACTACTATAAATGATGATACTACTATTGCAACTACGTCTACTCTTCCACCTCCACGACGACGGCGATATATTAAAAAACCGAAAAAACAAACTAATAATTCAGAATCATCATCTATGTTAATGTCAAATATAAATTTGATTATGTAATATATTATTATATCTATGTACTATATATATTATATTTTATTCTCTGTAGAATATGCACTGAAACTTATGAAACGTGCCTGGAGAGATGGCACAGCACCAACACGTACATTGGATGTACCAGATTTTGTTGAACGCCATGTTCATGAGAATTTTGCTGTATCTATGGGTCCTAAACCACTACCCAGACATAAGCATCTAGAGGGTACAAAATCTCCACTAATAGTGCGAAATCCTCCACATCATGTTCATAAATCATTAAATTTGAATAAATCTAGCATGGGAACGGAAGGTGGTGATGCTACATCAAACCACATAAAAATAAAGGGGCGACGTGCTGTAAAAAAAGATAACAAATTACAACACCATCCTTACGCATATGCAGCAAAACATGCTAAACGACAAGGCGGCGGTCTTGGCTTTGGCGATGATAATAATGATGGTGACACCAATGATGATATGTCGCCATCTCCATTATTTACTAAAGCGGGAATTATTGGAACACCCGAATTTGATTCATATGATAAATACCGTTTGGATATATTTCCATGTAAAGAAGCATTAAAACACGAAGTTAACAAATTAGTACTTGAAAAACAGAAATTAGATAGAATTAATCAGCAATTACGAGACGAACGTCGTCGTCAGTTATTGGAAGAAAGAATGCGGGGCGGATCTGGTCGTCGTCGCACTCGTCATGTGCAGCAGCAAGAATTAGAAGATAATGAGACATCAACAACTGAAGGAGATGATGAAGAAGATAGTAGTGACGACGATGAGAACAATGATGATACTTGTACTAGCACTGATACTACTGAAGAATATGATGCTAACGAGGAGGAGGAGATTAATGACGACGACGATGAGCAATAGCATAAAGATGTTGGTAGTTGTATGTGTAGTGATTGCTTGAACAAATATACACCATTATAATATACAATATATATATGTTCTTGTGTAATAAATATTGTAGTCATTTGTTGAGATTATTTCTCGTGTATACTGCTGCTGCTTGAAAATGTGTGATAAGAATGCAAACTACGATGATGAGACTTTGCATAGAGATGCTGAAAAAGTAGAAAAATACTATATGGAAATAATGGGTAGGATGTTACAGGATGAATTTGACACATGTAAGGATAAATTAATGACGCATGGCGAGTGGGAACGTGGTGTAGTAAATTATTGCAATGATCGACTAAAATATGGAGTGAGTGCTGCAGAATGTAGAGATTTTAGGATGCGTGTACCATTTTCGTGCCTAATTTCTGGTAAATCGCAGTGTGGTAAAACAGAATTATTGGTGACAATATTGTCACAATGGAGATACATAACTACAGATCATAGTGGACACTATTCCAGACGATTATATTGGTTTTATGGTACTGCGTCCATAGAACAAACTAATAGAGTAAGAGACATATTTGAACAATGGAGACAGGAGGATGGAGTAAATCGTAAAGATACAGAATTGCACTTCATTCAAGTAACATCATGTAAGGATGAGAAAATTCGACTGTTACTGGATGATATTCGTATGGCAATTGTCGTATTGGATGATCTAATGAATGAAATGTGCAATGATGAGACAATAACTAATTTCTTTAGCAGAGAGTGTCACCACAGAAAGCTGTGTATATTTCATGTGTGGCAAAATTTATTTCCACAAAAAAAGTATGCTGTAACACTATCTAGAAATACACAGTACAAAATTATATTTGAGAATCCTGAATTGCGAATTCAGTTGACCACAATGTTGGTACAAATGTATCCAAATAAAGTACACCAAAGAGTGTATAATAAAATTATGGATTTTTTTCAAAAAGAGCCCCCTACTGAATTTCAATTTGTCATGTTTAGAACATCTCCACAAGAAAAAAATAGAGACTGTACAATAATTGGATATGCTGTGAACAGAAATGTTGATGATCTGAAAAATCATATATTTACTAAACCTCCTGTAGTAATTATGTAAAGCTGTTATAATTGAGAAAGAAGGATCAATTAGACATGGCAGGTTTAGCAGTAGGATTAGGAAGTATGTTGCTACCATCCTTGCTAAAAGCAGTTGGATTAGGAGGAGGGCGAGGACGCGGACGTGTAGCAGCAATATTAGGTCGAGGAGGTGTAAAGGGAATGAAATGGGGCTACAGAAAATGTGGACGATGTGGCAAAGCTAGGCATAGATGTGCAGGTAGAAGAGCAAGAGGACATAAACGACGACACAAGGGGAAAAGAAAGAGAGGGCGAAGAGGAGGACGTCGTAAAAACAAACCACTAGCGAGACATATACGGTGGAATTAATATATTATCATCACAAGAGTAGTATATATATTATTACATCGATTAATAACAGCACATTATTATAGTAGTATAGAATAGAGAGACAATCAATAATGGCCCTACGAGGAGCAGCAATG
>WIPJ01006308.1:0-15200 GCA_018155075.1 Cassiopea andromeda
TAGAGCGTAGTGCATAGTATCATTGTAATCAGCTCATGGAGAGCTATTGAATGATGTATAATTTATTGGGGTAGGGGCAGGGAATAGGGTAGAGGTACAAAACTGCATTAGCGCCCATTTATCTTTTCTCTAAAGCATATTTGAAACAACCATCAAATTTTCAACATATTTTGCACCTATTCAGTTTTTCACTGAATGATGAATTGTGCTTCATTAGAATCCTAAGAGAAACATATATTTGTAAAGCTCTATCCTATTACTTTTTAAGTATTGGCCAAATTATAATGAAAGCCATTGTGTTAATGTACTCTCAAGTGCCAAATAAACAAAGAACAGGTAACGAAGCGTTGCAGATTCTGGGTTTAATACAATGTTTGTTATTGCCGTTCGTCTCAATGCATCCTCGTATCTGTGAAACTGTGTGATGAAGTTATACTGCTCATCATTTGAATCAATGGCAGGAAATGATATCAGCATCCTAAATAAACAATATAAAAGCATTAGTACTGTGCAAACGGCAGTTAGTAGTCAGATAGAATGACCGCAAACACACGCACACAGCAGCAATGGAAACCACCGACGGTAACAACAACACAGATAGTAGCAGTACTAAAACTATATCAACATCAACAGTAGAAGATGATCATATGATGGTACCACCTGTCAAACCACCACAACTACTGAAATCGTACACATTACGACAAGCATGTATTAAAAAATGTCTCAGAGAATGCCAATGTGGTGCACCGAGAGCATCCCTAGAGGAGGATATGTTATTAGCAGGACTAACAAATAACGAAAAACAGACCATTATTAGCCATTACGAATACAGAAATAACCCAATGTCGGATGTGCCACCTCCATTCAACAAATATTACCTACAGTATCATGTCTTTCATCTAGTTGTGTTTATGAAATATGCCAAACAAGCATGGAACGATGTCGTACAGTATTTTAAATACAACAAAGATCTGGAGAAAAAATACTCCACAAATATAAACTATAAACTACAGATGTATCAACAATGCAGAGACTCACTGTCAACAACCATACAATTACTCATTGCATATCCTCGCAATTCTCACAAGTACGAAGAATCATGCGACCATTTTCTAAATAACAGTGGAATAAAAGACCTATTCCCAATATGGAATGTAACAGCATGTAAGTCATACTCCTACTTGTCACCAGAAGAATATATAAAGCTATTGAATACTCACGCTGGTGGCTGTTTTGTATCAGAATTATATCCGCGCTTTCGTATATCACCTCCACCATCTGCTGATGATGATACAGTCGACGATGACTGTGATGATGATGATGATGACACTGACACCGCTGAGGGGTCATCTACAGACGATGATAGCAGTGATGATGACAAATCAGGCAGCACTGATGCTGGTGATAGTAGCGATGACTGTGATGATGGCATGCTATCTACCATTGATGTCAATGACAGTAGAGATGCTGATGCTGATGTTGGTATCATAGATGGACCAAAAGGTGGAAATGACAAGTCCTGTAATGCAGCCACAGCTGTGCGTACCTCAGCATCCTCAAGACGCGTGTTCAACACACCACACCCAGATGTTGGTATATTGTCACCAGCATTACCTGATAAAAAGAAAAAGAAGAAACCATCTAAGCTAGAATCGCTAATAGCAGAAATGAATAATGTTGAACACTGCAATAACAATGCAACAAAACCACCACACAAACATCAAGTACTACCACGATGTCGATTTTACCCATCCGAATCACGATCGCGTTATTTTAAAGCAACAACATTTATGAATCATTCTATTAAGTGTGGTGGTCACAAACAAGACATAGTTGCTAAGGATATTCATACTGGCACCAACACACTCATATTTCATGCAAGATCATACAATATTCATCACAAGAAGGATGTTGTTCGCAGTAGAGATTATTTACTCCTGTACAGTCCCGCAGTACCATCTGCGGGCTCTGCAGCATCAACAACGGCAACATCAACCACAAAAAAATGAAAGAAACCAATACCACCCAACGATACTAATGACACTGTGAAGGAGGACACAAAGAAACAAAAGAAACATTAGAAACATACTATTACAATTACATACCACTTGTTGTTGAACTTGTATCCATTTTATTCTCCATACTTGCTTTACTTGTAGTTTCTCTGTCTGTTGTACTTCTTCCTTCGTTCTTGATGACTAACTAACTTACTGACTGATCAGCAACTAGTTGAGGTCTCTAACACAGACTAGCTTATTTATAGGGTTAGCTTGATTGACAGTCCTGCCACATCCCATGTATAGGCTGAAATACGCGAATCAACAAACATGCTGTGTAGGTATGTCGGCATTTGCAAAAGATCACAAGAATACGTGTTCAAGATACATTTTATTCAACCCGTGTTTATTAGCACTAGTAGTCCTCACGTGTACACCACGAAAACACTGAATTTGTTATTGTATGATAATCATTATTATACGATATCTGATGTACACAGACTTTTGAATGTGCACTACAGATGTATATCTTGCGGTACGCAATTTACAGGTCATAAATTGTCATCTATTACACGTCATATACTCAATAGATGTGGCGAGATATGATATCACTATCGTAGAGGTGTGGTAGATACTTACGAGAATATGTGGGAGGAGGCAAAACGTGTTTTTTCAATTCCTGATCGTATACTATCATCTTCGGATGATAAACGTTTTACATCACTTTATGCGACATTCGATTTCGAGTCTATGCTCGTAAAAGAGGACGTATCCGATGTAGAATACTCTTCTCAAACTCATGTATTTGGACTGTCGATGATGGCACAACAGAGTGTACAGAACAGGACGATATTGACAGACATAAGGATATGCAGTATATTACAGTAAACACTCCACTGTCATATGCTATCGCCTGTAATATACCTTACTCGAGCGATGATATTGAGTTTAATGATAGATTACGTCCAGCGGGTGATGACAGCAGCAGTGAGTTCTATGTTGCATATGGAGTCAATAATAATCCTGAACATCTTATACGGGATTTTGTGACTACACTTATCACAATTGCTACAGTTAGAAGACAGTATGTTATCGAACAGTACTCTGATATTATATATCAAATTACTCAGTGGTTTTATGACAAATTCATTACTGTTGATCTTACATCATCACCATGTGGAGGCAATTTTTGCATCCGTGGCCACAATTGATCACGAGGCAATTGAGTATCATGCAGACGGTAGTGAGGAATTGAAATTACAATATACTTCGGATGCTAGTCAACAGTTGGATGTATGCTGGAGAGAGATTAGACTGTTGTTCCATTTTTAGGAGCTGTTATGTGCTACACTAAGGGATTACAGGACGGTAATAATGTCAATGTTGTTAGAGATGCAATATCTCTACCGGGATTGGCAAAGCAAATATTACGACAGCATATCCCTCATAGGTCATTGTATTACATAGATGATTCATCTATATATTCTCTTATTAAAGATAACGAGGTCGGAGGTCAATCGATTATATTTACACAAAGGAATGATGAAGATCATCCATATGTAAAAGGATTTGACGCAAATTCACTATATTTATACTGTCTGGGCGAAGGTCAATTTACTGGTAGACCTATACTGTATGAGTCAGTCACGGATGATAATGACATGTTGATTCGACGAAGGCTTTACCGCAGGTATCCAGGATCAAAGCATTTAACATCAAAGGATAGTGTAACCGCTGAGGAATATTTGGATTATCTCGATACAATACATTTACGACCACGTGGGATTAATATGAGTAGACAGTATAGAATTAGTCTAACTCTATTTGAACAACAGCACTTACTAACCAAATATGATCAGGCACACATTCCACAGTTTAGATTATTTTCTACAATGTACGTTGATGGATATTTTTCAATAGATAATGGCGATTATGATGAGTCATCATCTGTTCTATTGGATTTAAAGGAGCGTCATGTTGTAGAGTTTGATGGGTGCCATTGGCACGCGTGTAGAGACTGGAGCATGTCCAGAGGGGTATCGTAATAGATACGGTGTGTGGATCTCTGCTGATAAACAGCGTAGTATAAATGAGTGCCGGTACAAGATACTTCAAAATCGAGGTTACATAGTGCATGCAATGAAAGAGTGCGAATGGACTAGACTTAAAAGCGAGGATAGGACTGTTCGTGCGTATTGTCAACACTATATAAATACTGCAGTTGATCCGCTTGTATCTGATCCCGATCGACCCTATATTACATCTACAGAATTGTTACTAGATATGCTCTGTGATAAGCGAGTATTTGGAATTGTTGTTTGTGATGTTCGTGTTCCTACAGTTGAAGAGGATGGTGGATATATGCGAAGATATTTTGAGGATTTTGCTCCAATACGTAAGCACGCGCACATAACTTATAACGATATTGGCATATACATGCAAGATTTAGCAGATAAATCAAATATTACTGTTAACGATAGACGGGCTGTTATAGATCGTACCACGGTACTCACATTGCCTTGATTGACGAGTACATAGTGTGGTTACGTAACAAGGGATGTATAATTAGTCAAATATATAAATTTATTCGATATGACAAGAGCCCCATATTCAACGATTTTGTATGTGATATTACAAAGATGCGAATAAAGGGAGACAGGGACAAGACTAGCGAGATGCCCGCACTCATGGCAAAACTAATTGGCAATAGCGCATTTGGATCCACAATTACTAATAAAGATAAACACAGACATGTTACCCTTCGGTCTCATAAGGGTGCGACAGGTGGTGGTGCAGCTCTTGCTGCTAATGGAGATTACAGAGCACTTGTGTCGTCACTTCTTACATTTGTACGGTACGAGGAGCTCACACCGCAGTTATTAGAAGTAGAGTGTAGATACGACAAGCTAGTGTACGATCAGTTATGATACATTGCAAAAACTATATTCGATTGTGCTAAACTGTCGGTACTGCAATTTTATTACGATTTCATAAAGCGGGTGTTGAAACCCGACTCGTATCAGTTACTGGAGACTGATACTGACAGCATATACATTGCATTACACGATAAAGAGTTTGAGAACAATGTAGATCCTGAACAATGGGATGTGTATCAGTCGTTAAAGTCAAAGTATTTTATAACCCCGGAATGTAAATACGGTAAGAGACAGCGAAATAGATACAAACTAGAGTGTGAGGGGACTATGATGGTGTCGTTATGTTCTAAATCATATTGCGTGTATGACTCGTCGTCGTCTACGGTGAAATATTCTGCAAAGGGTGTTCAAAAATCAAACTTTGTGGTACAGCAGCAGCAGCAGGTAGATGGAGACGGAGGTTATGCTGAATCTGTTATGCGTATGTACTCAAATGCACTGAGCAGCGGTGGTGGTGATGGTACTGCTCAAAGTGGTAAAGCTACAAATAGAGGACTAAAGCGTCGCTATGACAGAATGATTATGTTTAACTCTTTTTATTGTAAGCATCACGTGTTGTCAGATGGAATTCATACGCAACCATTGGATTTATAATGTATCTCTGTCGTCTGCGAGTAGTGTAAAGTCAGTCAGTCCGTCGTTGCCGTACACATCTGCTGCCGCGTGGATGTTTGGTGGTGGTCATGATGTCGTTGTCACGTCATACCGTCGATAGTAAGTACACTACTAATTCTGCAAACAATTCATCATCACCGTCTCATTTTCCTACAACAATATTGCAGAAATTAGTATGCCCCGCTCGATATCAAGTCTATTTATTTATGTTTCTGTATGATTTCTTTTTAACACACTATCGTCGATCAGGTGATACTGCTTCTGTTGTTGATTTGCCATCTGCAACTCGTAAGCTGTTTATAACCGATGAAAATGTCAGTAATGATGGTGCCATACCGATAGATGAATTGCGAGAGTATACAGAGGAGACTGATAGCGATGTGGAGTACAGATTAAAACGGTTTCCTGTATGCAGATATGTTGCTGAGCAAGTATCATCATATAAAATCATGTCATATGAAAGAACAGTACGAACACTAACTGTTATACTAGAGATTAATATTGATGTTATGTTTCGACAATGTCATCTATTTCTATGCACAAATGATCGTACAAAGCAATTATATAGCAGTCCATTTACTTCCTTGCGAGTCTCGCAGAAAGACGTTGGTCGTATGTTTGTTGAGGCATGGAGAGATTATACAATGCAATGTTGTTATGGATGTATTTATGCAACGTGTTTACCTATGTCACTGGAGTC
The DNA here is from genome assembly GCA_018155075.1 of Cassiopea andromeda. NCBI lineage: Eukaryota > Metazoa > Cnidaria > Scyphozoa > Rhizostomeae > Cassiopeidae > Cassiopea > Cassiopea andromeda. Next base: position 6,249 of record WIPJ01006308.1, read on the forward strand.
GTACACCTCAACCGCTAATTTTAACATTGTTGATTACTATAGAGACCACTTGACTATTGATGGTGTTCTATCTGATGATATGATATTTGATTTTTATGCATTTGAGAGTGATGATGTAAAGAAGGGGACAAATGTTAGTTTACGTCAATTGGAGATTGGTGATCACATCTGTCCTGGATATGTGTCTCTATTTAAAGTGATGTATTCATCACACATTGAAGAACCATTAAAATTTTTAAAACTTCAAACCGAATACAGATCACTTGTTGTAACTACGGGGGCGACTTCGTTGCTAGCATCATCTGAGCACCAAGAGCAGCAGCAGCAGCAGCGTCATCGAGGGAGAAAGCATAGAAATCCATCAAAAAGTATAGACCATTATGGACGAGAACAGAGTAGGCGACAGAGGTGGTATGATAGGCAGGACAAGCGACGACAACAGCAGCAAGATCACCAGCATTTGTTGTTGCCTAATACAACAACTGTATTAGTAGAGGATGATATTGATAGTATGCTGCATAATATTTTACAATCTGTAGCATCAGTTGACTCACTGTCATCTATGCAGCAGCAGGATATTGATGGTACATCATTAACAGCAGTATCTACTCATTGATCAGATACTCCCACTACTACTGCGTATTACGGACTTGGAAAAGGGGTGAAGAATATATCGCGTTATACACCACCACCCTCTCCACCACCACCACCACGTACTAGTAGTCGTAGACTACGCAGGTCCAGGTCATATTATAAAAAACTGAATGATAATCGATATACATTAATGATGAGTAATGTTATATTGTAGGTTATGCCGATCGATTAATGAGAGGTTATGTACAACAGCAGCTGAAGAGTTATCGTCGCCGTGGCATAAGCAGCAGCAGAGGTCGCCGGGCATCATCAACAGCTATTGCGGCTGCACATAGCGTGTCATTTCCTTCAGATATAAATGTATTTGTTGATGAACATATATACAATCATTTTGGAAATCCGGGGATTACACCACTTCCACAGGAGCGACATTTAGTTAATTTGACAGCAGAGCCATACCATATTCGTCGTATTCCTCATTCTGTGCATAACAAATTGAATCGTCGTCATCGTAGTGATCAGCGTCGTAAATCATTTATACAGACTTCATTACCATACGCTATTGCAGCTGCTAGTGGTCAGGGGATTGGTGGTGATGGAGATGGTATGTCACCAGGTGGTGACAGCAGCAGCAACGTACTTATGACACACGCTGGCTGGACTTGTTGGTGGATTTACTATTGATGAAACTTACAGATATAAAGTTGAAAGGATGGCATTTCGAGATTTATTAATTCGCGAAGTGAGGACATGGATTGATGCCTACAAAAGAGATTGCGAGCGACAGCACCAGGAAGAGCAGCTGCTAATAACTCAGCAGCGGCAGTATCATGATGATGATGACACTACTATGACATGTTGTTCGTCAGATGATGATTATATAGATGATGATGATGGAAGCAGCGAGAGTGAAACTGTACGCAGCAGTAGCAGCAGAAGCAGCAGCAGTGTATCGATGCCTCCTAGCACCAGCGCTGGACCACGGCGACGAAGAGATCTTATGATGTCTAATATAATATTATCTGAAACTGCTACTAGTGACTGTGAATTATAAACTACTACTACTATATGATTATCTGTTATTAGTATATATAGATATATATATATATTAGTAGGTAGTAATTTGATGTTGGTAGTAGTAATCTTGTCGTCTTATTACTATGTCGTTGTCTACCGCTTCCTGTCATCATAAGCGAACACGTACGGACGCAGATGTGGATAGATTCGCGTATGATGATGCATCATTACATAAATATTGTGATGATGTTAATTCGTATTATTCGTCAATAATGGGTAAATTGTTATGCGATGAGTTTAATGCATGTAAGAATTCTAAAAGCAGAGCAGAGTGGAAAGCTATTCACGATTTCTCGTCTGATATTGATGAGGTACAGGCATCGCAAGGGGTAGACTGTAGACTCCATGTTCCGTTTTCCTGTCTTATATCTGGCAAATCACAGTGTGGTAAAACAGAATTATTATTGACTATATTATCACAATGGAGGTATGTTACAGATGATCATAACGGTACGTATACTAAACGATTATACTGGTTTTACGGTAGCGCATCTGAAGATCAAATGTCTCGAGTTTGCGATTTGCGATGTGTATAACTCATATAGAGAACATGACGACGATGAATACACTGCTGGCAGTGGCAGTGGCAATGATGATGGAGACGGGCAGAAGATGGAGTTACAGTTTATTCGCGTAAGGTCCTTTAAGGATGAGGAAATTATTAAGCTGATGGAGAGGATAAAACATTCTAGTGTAGTATTTGATGATTTAATGAATGAGATGGTCAAGAGTGAACACATAACAACTTTTTTTACAAGAGAATGTCATCACTCAAAAATATGCATGTTTTATGTATGGCAAAATTTATATCCACAATCCAGATACACGCGTAGTATTGCTACGAATGTGCAATATAAATTTATATTTCAGAATGCAGAAACCAAACTGCAACTTAGAACATTACTTGTACAAATGTACCCGCTCAAGTATAAAGAGGTATATAAATCTAATCAAGATTTCTTTACAAACGAACCCCCTTGTAAATATCCATATGTGTTATTTAGAACATCTCCAAAGGAGGAAAATAGGCACTGTGCTATTCCTGGTTATGCCATTAACAGAAATATAGAGGATGTCAAACATAATATATTTAGTGAACCTATTCGAGTTATACGCGTTTAAATGGCATCATATCTGGCCTCACTTGGGCTAGAACTCCTTGGTCCTGAAATTTCGGATGATATTGGACTGTTATGGTCTCTAGGGTCTGGAAGAAGAAGACGACGATGAAGACGGAGGACACGGTGACTGCATACTGGCAGCAGCAGTAGGACTCGTACTACTAAGTTTTCTCGTCGTAGTCGTCGCTGTCGTCGTAGTAAAAGATAGTACTAATGGGACACGAGTGTACAAAACTGTTATTACGCAGCATTAGTGCCGCCTGTCCTTGTTGTGCTACACAGTGGCGGCAGCAGCTTCAGCAGCAGAGAGGAGAGACCGACAGTGGTATCAGTAGTGATGATGATCATGATGATATTTTAAACACACATGATATGATAACGATTCTTAATTTTATAATGAATGATGTATACAATTGGATTATTGCCAATGTATCGGCAGCACATTACCAAGATGATAGCAACAGCAGTTGTCGGGACGATCATCTGGTAGACGATATCGTCGTACAAACTGATAATATATAGTACATATTAATCTGCATATATGAGAGTGCGTAAAAGTACACCAGAGAGAATAAATGATCATATTTTTTGACTTCGTCATACATAAGTGAATGGGTCATAAGTTCACAAAGTTTGCTGTAGAGCGCGTGGCACCAATTAACGAAGGTATTAGGAGAGGTAAAATATCTGGAGCGGAAGTGTTGGGATCACTTGGTGTAGCAGGATCAAAGAAATTTATACGAACTGCAAAGGCACTTCCTGCTCGAGCACAAAAGTTACTTAAAGGAGGGTGTAGACGCCGCTGTTCTCATCGAACAGGAATGTATGGAGCGGGTGGCAAACGTGGTATGAGATGGGGATATAAATCGTGTTCAAAGTGTCACAGTCGTCACAAGTGTGTTGGACGTCATAGAGGAGGTCATCGTCATTATCGAAGAGCAAAATCAAGAGCTAACAGAGCTATAAGACAGTTGGCTACTCTGAAAAGATTAGCTAGAGGATAAATGGCAGGGCGATTTGGACGTTTTGCACGAATGGCATTAAGGTTGTCAAAATGTGCCGCTCCAAAAGTAGCAAAAGCAGTTGGGATAGGTGCAATATCTAGTGCCTCTGGATTAGGAATTGAACAATTATTAAAGGGAAGCGGACTTGTGAGCAGGAGGATTTTCAAATCACCAGGAGTTGGAGGAGGAGGTCGACGAAGAGTATTTAAATCTCCCAGATTATCGCGTGGAGGAGGTCGACGAAGAAGACGAAGAAGGCGACGATAATGTCTCCACATCTTCCTGCGTGACACTATCATCGTAGCCCATTTTGGAATATAATTGACTCAGTTATGACTCTTTGAAAGAGGAGATTACGAAAAAAATGTACACAGAGCAGAGGACGACGATGACATAGTCGTTCGACATTATTATATAAGGTGCTTAGACATAAGCAGTGCATGGGTGGTGAGGAAGATATACAGGGTGCCGGTGGAGGTCGTAAAAACTATGGACCACTAAACTACGAGTCTGCTCCAGGATGGGATAGAGCATCTGTAGATGCGCTAATGTCAAATGATGTACCTACTCAGGAATTAGCTCAGTCAAATGTAGCCGCTCCTGATATGACAAAAGACTATATTGATAGATACTGTGGATTCCTGCCACCTACACTGATAAAAAATTTAGTTAGTCACGAGAAGAGTAGACGCAGACAGCGAATTGATGCATATTTTAGAACAGAGCATGGACGTCTTCCACCTAGAATATCGCGACTGTTGTACGGATCATATACTCCTCCAGAGTATAGACGTAGGCCTGTTGCTTCACCATCGGTACCACCACCACCACCATCACCAGCATATTATCAGCACCCAAAGGTATCGTCCTCTCCATTAGCATCAGTAGCAGCCCCATCACCTGCCCCATTGTCAGTAGGATCATCGTTGGATGAGTTGGTTAGAGAGTTAATTAGTACTGAACAGGCTCAACAGCATGAGATTAGAAGTGCACAAAATGTTGTAAATGATTTGGATACAATTTTAGAGGTATTAAATAGCGGTGTTAATGATGTGAAAGAACATTTATTAACAGCGGCATCACCACAAGAGTCTCCACCATCACAACCATCACAGATGAATGATGATTACTTAACATCATTAATGGACGATCTCCCCTCATTTGATTTTGGTGAACAGCAGCAGCCATCCCTCCCTAGTAGTAGTAGTCCAGCAGATGTCACTAGTAGATATATAGCAATGAACCATTTGGGAGCTCCTCCATCGTCCCCTCCACCATTCGATGACGATGATGAGGATTCACTATCATCACTACCAACGCAGCAGCAGCAGCAGTCATCGTCGCCACTTCCACTGTCTCAGCGTATAGCTCGAAAGTCAATGTCAAACATTGCTAGAAAGTCAATGGTGACTCCTCCAACACCGGGTGGTGATGATGATGACACGCGAACATCGCCAGTATTGGATGTTCATAAACTATTACGTACCGTATTTAGGGATCATGCTACAGGTAAAAGAAATACGACAAATGCTACTCATAAAATATTAGATATTGTGCATAATATTACTAAAGAACATATTCAGTAGTAGAGTGACAGACAGCGGACATTATGCAGAGTCGACGACCGCATGCAACAACTACACTAAATAATACTGTTCCTAGTAATTATATGGACAGGTATACTAATCATCGAATAAAGTACTCTACAGTATTGGGTACAAATATGACAAATTCGCGCAGTCTTGATCATGATTCGATATTACTAACCGGTCGACCCAGTATTCATCAATATATACATCGTCGCCATTGTCGTACATTCAAACCAGGACATTATCTTAATCAAAATCGTACTCCAATAGTTAATGGATCGTACAGAAATATGCTAAAGCATACAGCCGTAGTGGACGAGAATCCAAATGTGTCTGCGAAGATGGCTACCGCTGATCCAGTACGATATACTTATGCTAAGAATATAAGTGATCAGTACGCACGACGCTCTCAGTTAGGAGTACTGGCAAACAGCAGACGAGCTAGAGCATTTTTACAGAGAAATCCACTACGATCGCTGACATTGAGATCTGCGGATATTAATTCGTCTGGACTTCCGCAAACAAAATGAAGTCTCGTCGTCATAGCAAAAAAAGAGGACGCGCTAATTATTTCTATATTGCCGGCCCGGGATCGGGCGTATTCAATAGTGCTATATATATCATTCAAACGAGGAATCTGGCACGTATGCCGAGCATGTTACCAGTTATAATCACAAAGGATAAATGCTACATAAGACCAGGAGCGTACACAACACTTAATAGATTTTAGACGACATACGACGACAAGAGGAGATGATGGGAGATCAGCAGCAGCAGCAGCAGCAGCAGCATGGTAGCAGACAGTTTAACGCTAATGGAACATACGGTGGAGCATATGCAGATATGGTACGAGTACCACGATCGACACTCATGTTTATGTTGAATTCTGCACAGCAAGTTATTCCATCAATAAACGCGCACATTGCAGCCAGTAATGTAGCAAAAGCACGGAAAAATGCTCATGATCCTGCAGCGTATAACTTTCATATGAATAGAGCTCGCTTATACAAACAATATACTATAAATAATCCAGATATAGACTCTAGGATTCGTCAATCATTAACAGATCCTGCACTAAAAGAGATAGACAAAATGCTGGGTACAATGAGAACACGATCTGGCCTCTTAAAATCGGATGTGGGAATGAAACATTATCAAAATATAATTATAGCACGAAAGAAGAGATTTCAGGTACTACAGAATGATGAACGCGAACAATGTCACAAGTTTATTGACAATCCATCAGGTAATAAATTAGAGGACAGTGAACCACGCAGTATGAAGGATGTTCCCTATCATTCTAACGTTACACGATCGTTTCTGTCCCGTTATCCGGATATAATGCAGAGCGATCCATCACATAACCTGTATATTATGGGCAAACACGTATCATCTGATCCTGAGCAAGAGGGATGCTTAATTCATTATCTAACTCACGATTACGCAGATATACACAATGTACCCCACGGAGCTCGCGAACTCGTAGACGCTATGTTAAAGCGAGGATTTCATATTGAAGATATTGGCAATAAATATATACGAGAACATTTACTTCAAAATCGTAATGGTGCTGTAGTTCGTCGCATGGCTAAAGGACCAGAAGCAGCGCTAAAAAAGGAGAATGTTAGTCCTCCAGTGTTTAGTCCACATCCATCAACATCTCCAAAACCTACCCACACCCGATCTCGATTGCCAGTGCGATCATCAACACCACGTAGTCCTCATCCGCCTACTACACCTAAACAACACCATAGTGCTAGTCATACTCCTCGTACATCTAGACAAATATTACGATATTTGCATGAGTATAGAAAGAAACAGCAGCAAACACCATCATCACACCACTCTGGATTTGCACTGGGTGTCAGACCCAGAGGGCAGAGACGACGACAAGTAGACCACCACGAGCAGACCACTACTCCTCGAAGACGCGGAACGCAACCAGAAGACGACGACGATTCTCCACCAAGTCATCGAACTCGAAGTAAACGAACTCGACGGTGATAATGGACCTGCTAGGTATTGGAGAATCTCCTCCACCAGTGGGAGAGGTCACTGATGAGTCTGCCACAATCCCCACTTCTGCTGGAGCCGCAGCATATGAAGATTTTGAGTCGTCATCGTACGAGGATGATGATGCTGAAGATGGATGTCATCGTAGAAATTTTCACAAACCACCTCCTTTTGTAGATGGATGCCCCCACTGCAGACGAGAACAAGAACAATATGAACGAAACGAAATTTATAATTCGTAAATGCTACTGTAGTGATAGTTGTCGTTTAATACACGTACTGCTAATTACACTGATAATATTGTGCTGTGTACTAGTATACTTGTGCTTATCATTATATCTTATTATTACAGACGGCACGGTCTGAGAGGGGATTCAAACATAGATTAGTAGAGCTTGCACAAGAGGAAGACCATGCTATGAACGTAGCAGTAGAGATTGGGTGATCCCTACTTCGACTTCATGACCACCAAACCACATTATATGATGAATGTCCAGAAAATACTGTATTGGAATTTTACAAATTAGATCTGAAATGACGAAAACTTAATGACAATCAAGGAATAAGAATTATATATAATAATGATTTTTCAGCAGGTATTCACATATTCGTCAGCAAACACGCCCCCACAATCGTCCTGCAAGAGTGATGATGTAGCACCACCACCATCACATAACGATGATGATACTGAACTATTTGCTATTTTATGTCAACATAGATATGTACGTATACTAAATAACTTTAACAAATACAAAAACTCCACCGCCCAACCGCACATAGAGCCACCTCAAGATCAGTAATAATCCTCCCATTTTTTTTCTATCTCTCCGTAGACTCGCCGTACTCCAAATAATGCTCGTCATCCTGTTGTTAGATATGGAATTTATAGTAGACGAAGAGCTAATGGACTACATAGAAAGTAGATATACATATTTTGCTACTCATCTATAGTACTCATCTAATCCCCGTGTTTGTTTCTCTTTAGATATCACCACCTCCCAAAGATGATCCTACTCCTCCCAAATATAAATTAGGAATTTATAATAAAAGAACGAACACGATTGTATGCGGTGGTAAGATTCCCAATATTGATGCTGTTAAAGACCTCCTCCCGCCAGATGATGATCCTACTAAAGAAAGTACAATAGGGCTGTATAATAGAGATACTAAACAAATGCTGCGCTGTAAGGTTCCTGGTGGTATTGGAGCTGTTAAAGACGTGTTAGACTTATTTGATCAATGTATAATAAAAAATAAGCAGCAGCAGCAGCAGCATGTAGTAGAGAAACCTGAACGTTAGAAGTCCATCCTCCCTATCTCTTTATTTTTTATCTACAGAAAGATCAACCAAAAACACAGATGCTCAATGCACATGCAGTTGCATTAACAAGAACATTACTCAGACCAGGCGGTCATGAAAAACTCCCACTATCTCCTGCCTTCGATGATTTAGTAGAACAGTTAGTTGATACATCTTTAGATGATGATGATTTAGTAGAAAGTAATAATCAACAGTAGAAGTAGTAGTAGTATACTGTTATATAATGCCCGCTG
>WIPJ01006308.1:31947-46198 GCA_018155075.1 Cassiopea andromeda
TCTTACGTAGATACACCTTTCCTGTTTACTTATTTTTTATTGGTTCTTATATGCACGAGGTACTGAGTAATAACGTCTATTTAGCTATATTAATGAGATATTAGAGAAATTAGAGAGAAAGAGAACGCACAGAAGCAGTAGTGAAGTGCTAGAATGGAATAAAGCGTATCAGCCAAAATCAGAGTGTTTTCTTCGTGGAGTCTTCCTTGGCCTTCATAATTGAATCAGCATTAGAGTATAGATTGCGATTTATACAACAGTGTATCAGGAACTTCAACTTTTCATACATGACATCAGTGACTCTTTGAAAACTTGAATTGACAGTACTTAGAGCCAATTTAGTCTGTAAACTCAAATACTGAAAAGGTAGGTTCAACCTTACCAGCACAAGAACCAAAACAATTTGATTTTCATGAGGCAGCTTGCTTTGGTGGAAGTCTGCCAAATATGGCAATAAGCTGTCAGATACTATCTGAAAAACAGTGGAAGGTAGCCCAGTCAACTATTTTGCAGCAGCATCATTGTCTTTTATGACATCTGGGTTGTATGATGATAGCAACAACTAAGAAATAAAGTCAACTTTCCATCCAAATTTCTCTGATAAAAGCATAAAATAGTTGTTAAGGTCTTATGAAACATGTTCTAAGGATGTCAATGCAGCTAGATAAGATAAGATCTGAAGTATCATAAAAATATTTTTCAGCTTGTAATATAAATGTGCGCTATATAGGTATAAATGATTACAAAACTGTTGTGAAGAATAATAGTTAGAACAAAATAAAGTAAAATAAAATAATATAGAATAAAACTAACCTGTTGCTCAGCACAACTGAGTTTGGTGATCAACTAATTCTTCTCAGCCCTAAGGAAACCCACTTTAATCTCGTCATTCATTGTGACTTCGGCTAAAGTACTTACAGTGTCAGTGAAAAATGAATGTAGAAGTGTATGTGCTGCACTTACTTATTTATAGTTTATCATATCTGAACTGATTAGCATCTAGGTTTTTATAAATGCTTATATCAATATCATCATCGAAGGGCCATTTGTAGTGATCTATGTACTTGAGGGTGTGTGGAGAGAATAATATACAAACATATACAATCATAATAATACAATTATCATCATCATCATCACTATCATAATAATACATACTACATGCATATTATTGTTTAATCTCATATATCTCAAAATCGTTACGAAAAGATATGTTCTCCCACCAGGTGGAGGTAATAAATTCTTGGCAAGGTATACCGTGTTCATCTCTATATATACGGTTGTGATGGAAAAGAAGTTTACTGTACAATTTGAGGATGCAGTGATTTAATTCGTAATGTATATCACTGCAGCGTAAGACAGATTCCCTATTATCTAAAGCAGCTAGCAAGTTTACATTCTCAGTGGACAGATCAATAATATTATAGTATCTATTGTTTGTACGAAAGTTATGCCATTTATCACTGAAGGCATTGTCACTATAAAAAGTACTACAATCCACTATGACGAGTGCAGTTGTTTCTCCATGCTGGGCTCCGTAAAACAAAGAGGGACACATTTTGCGTTGTATCTTCTTATGAAACTAGTGGTCAATCAGTCCTGAACCGTTTTTCTTTAAGAACTCACTGAATATTGTGTACAGCTATAACGCAATAAAAAATAATAGAAAACATTAATTTTTTAAATGCGTCTACCACCACTAGTAGGTGGGTTGTAATAATAATTAGGGTAACTATGATTTACTCTTACGTCGGGTTGGCAGATGTAAATGTTCCACTTAAAATCTGAGTATGGATTTCCTTGGGGGTAACTCTACCTTTTTTTAGTAAATACTATTGGTGCATAATATGGTTCTTTTTTGAATTGGCAAACCAAAGTCGGTACATATTGGGATCGTACCAGAAAATTTTTCCTGTTCTCATGTGGGTATGTTTAATCAATTTTGTAAGTCTCTTCGATCCTGTTACTCTTCAATTGTCTATATAATATTGGACACGTGTAAGACCGTACATCTACGATAAATAATACACAACATTACTCTACTACCTGCTACTACCATAGTAGTGGCGACAGTAAATATATATTAGTTAGTATAAAGTGTCAGAAAAAGTCTTTGATGTGTTGTTTCTTTTTTGTCGATATCGTGCCCCCTGGTGGGGGAAGATGAATATAGATAGCAGTTAGTTAACATAAGATGCATGCAGAAAAGTTGTATTCATCGCCAATTGTTGGTAACGGCATATCACTGTTCTTTAATTCCCTTATTCTTTGTTCGATATAGCATACTGTTCTTTCTTGTCGTGCCTTTAGACGAGTCTTGTTTTTTGTTGTCTGCAAGAAGATGATGACGATGTATTAGGATGAGGTGTTGTTATTAGTGTATTGTACACGCTGCATCACAACGGATATTCCATACAGTGGTATCTTGTTGTCTTTGCCATGCTGAACAATTGTGTTGTTTTTGTTGTCATTCATGTTTTCGTTCTTCTTTACGTTGGCGTTTTTGTTCTTTTCCACGTTTCTTATGGATTTTGTCTAGTTCCCTAGTGGATACTCTCCCTCTAACAACAGTTCATAGCGGTAATATTCTCTTGTCTTTTGTTTATGATAGTGATGAGCAGTTCTATAGAAAAAGTAGTATATAGCAAAAAGTAGTAGCAATATTATTATTGGATTGGACACCCAGCCTCAAGAGTATTCCATATACCGTCGTTTTGTCGTCCAAATATAAATTATCCTTCTTTGGCTGTACGGTCGTCAATGTGTATTTGTCTTCCACCGTCTGGAAATATAAGTGTGTTGGGTGGCACTGTAGGGTCACGAATAACGTTGATCCAGCATGACGTCTTATATGTTCTAATCGTTCTTTCTCATGTTGCTCTCATTGTTTTTCTTGTTCATGGCGTCTTTGACTTGCATCTGGGTCCCAAAACTCTTTCTTTGTTAGAATCATGTTACTTTTGTAACATGCCACTTGTTCTTCTTTTCTTGGTGATTTGAGTGAATCAAGATAGCCCCAAATATCATTATCAAATAATGTTGTCCCTAACTGTGCTGCATCATCTCATATGTGAATCTAGAAAAAATTAACGTTGTCTAATATCTCTAATAGACTAAATATCCTTGTTAGTTAGTTGTCTTCTTCTATTAGCCGTTTTGGTTTTCTACGATGATGGGTGGGTGTTGAACCAGGTGCGAGTGTGGCATAAAACTGTTGTATATTAGTTGATGTAACCTCTACTTCTCTATCTACCTGGGCTATGTTCATCATATCTGTAACTCTCTGTCGTTGTCTCTGGCACATATCCTTCTGTGGTATAGATGATAATGAAATATGTTCTTTGTCGTTGTTTTTGTTGTCCAAGGAGGATAGTAGATTCATAGCTTTGTGTTCTGCAAGTATCATGAAGGCTGCTCGGCATCGTGCGACTGCCAAACGTAGATTTTTCAATGCGGATTTGCACAGATATATAACTATTGGATTTGCACAATCACCTCTGTATTGCTTCTCATCGTCGTCCATACACCGGATGCTACCTTCAGAATCTAACATTTCTAGTAGTGATACATAGATGTAGGAATATTTATCATCTTTTATTAGCACATCTCGTACATCGGTGGTATCATCTATTAGTTTGGCAATATTGACGATGTTGTCACCGTCCTTATCCTTCTTTTTGCTACTATTATTCATAAGTGCACGTGGTATAGCGGGAAATGATGCTGCTGCTTCTGTGGTATTAGTAGTAGTGGTGGTCTTTAATTTCTAGTTAATAATACAAAGTGTGATGTTGTCGTGTTTGGTAGCAGTAGTCACTTGGTAAGGGTGTGATCTATAGCTAATAGTTCTATTAATTTATGCATTGCTTCATTGTCATCGACATTGGGATTGACGGTGGTAAGTATTAAGGACATCATTCTAAGTGATATCAAAGTGCTTACAGGAACATTATTAGTAATCAATAAACACAAATCTGATTTGCAAATTACCTTAGGTTTTGGCTCTCCTTCTTCTCCCACTTCATCAGATGCAGATGCAGATGCAGATGCTCCGGCTGTTGTTGAGCCAGCAGCAGCACTTGTTGCAGAATTGGCGCCATTATTTGCTTCGGAAGAGGAAGATGGTGATTGTGGTGGTGGCGTGTCATCTCTGGCAATTCCAGCTGCTGCAGCGAGAGATTTGACAGTAGTAGTGTCTTCTTCTGGTTTCTTCTCTGCTGTTATGATATTATCGGCCATTATAGCACCAGTGAGTAACTGTGTCTTGTCCAGTAGATATTGTACGCTCTGTGTTGTATGCTCTGTACGAACCAAGAAACGAGTGGTGAATGATCAGTTGTGTGTGTCTGTTTTATAGAGAATGAAAGGTCATTGTCACGTGGTGTGGTACGATTATTATTCTCAGTGTGATACTAGTGTCTTTTATTCATCGATCGTGGACTTTGACTCTTTGGAACGATGACTGACACAATAAACGCGGACAGACAATGATAATGGCAATGGACTTTGGTACTAGCATGGTGGGAGCGTATTCTTGTGATCTTTGCAATTTGCCGACAAGCTCACACAGCATGTTTGTGTGATTTGTTCACTTACGTATTTTGTTGTGCACGTGGGAAGTGGCACGATTGTCAATCAAGCTTAACATATAAATAAACGACCCTACGTTAGTGATCTCAGCTAGTTACTGGTCAGTGAGAGTCAGTTAGTCGTCGTGAGAATACAACAAGCAATAGAGAAACACAATCATCAAGAAGAGTTCAACTAATAATAACTAGAAGAACAACTACAATATGGCAAACAGAGCGAATCAAAAGAAGGGGGTGACAACAATGAGTAAGACGATGACGACGACGAAATGTCTAATGTTGTTTTTTCCTTTTTTTGGTGCTTGTTCCATCTCCTCCTCCTCCATAGTGTCATCATCATTATTGTGATACTGTTGCTGTTAATGGGGGTTGTTGATGCTGGTGCTGCTCCGTAGAAGTAGTAGTTTTCTTTCTTTTTTTGTTTGATGTTGTTGCTGTTGTTACTGAAGGTACTGTGGTGGGACTGTACTGGAGTAGATAGTCTCTACTGCGTACAATGTTGTTTCTGTTATGAATATTATATGATCGTGCATGAAATATGAGCATGTTTGTACCTGTGTGAATGTCTTTGGCAACTATAGCCTGTTTGTGACCACCACAGGTAGTATAATGTTTCATAAATGTCGTTGTTGCAAAGTAATGAGCTCGTGCTTCTGATGGTTGAAATCGTACTTTTTGTTGTTGTGGTGCTTTCCTACCGTGCTGTTATTGGTTTTTTCATCAACTTGTTTCATTGCTGATATTAACGATTGTATTTTAGACGGTTCCTTTTTATTGTTAGATCCAGCAGCAGCAGCAGCAGCAGCAGCAGCAGCAGCAGCAGCAGCAGCAGCAGCAGCAGCAGCAGCAGCAGCAGCAGCAGCAGCAGCAGCAGCAGCAGCAGCAGCAGCAGCAGCAGCAGCAGCAGCAGCAGCAAACGATGGTATAGATATACCAACATCTGGGTGTGGTGAGCAATACAGTCGTCTTGAATGTGCTGAAGTGCGAACCGCTGTATCTGCGTTATGGGAGTTATCATCCACACCATTAGATGCAGCAGCAGCAGACGATGTTTTATTAGATAATGATTCATCGACAACAACAGTATCACCATTGTCATCGTTGTTGTCAGTGGTAGATTGCATATCATCATTGTCACCTTTGCTGCTATCATCGGTGCTAGTATCGTCGTCATCATCAGACTTGTTGCCGTCACTGCTATCGTCGTCGGTAGCACCATCCTCGTCAGTGATGTTGCAATTATCGTCGTCATCTACAGACAATAATGGTGTCCGAAAGCGGGGATATAGCTCCGATACAAAGCAACCCCCAGTGTGAGTATGCAATAGTTTATATATTCCTCTGGTGACAAATAGGAATAGGATTTGCAGGCGGTTATGAACCATGCTTGAAATTTGTCTTTTAATCTGCTATTGTTTAGAAAATGGTCACACGATTCTGCAGCTTTGTGGGAATGGCGTGGATATGCAATAAGTATCTGTATTGTTGTTGATACGGAGTCGTTACACTGTCGATGTTTTTGTAGTTTGTAGCTCATGTTTTTCGAATATTTCTTCTCCAGGTCTTTGTTATCCTTGAAATATTGTACTACGTCATTCCATGCTTGTTAAGAGTACTTGTTTAAAATGACCAGATCAAAGACGTGATATTGCAACTAATATTTGTTGTAAGGAGGAGGAAGTCCCGATGATGATAGTGGGTTGTTTCTATATTCGTAGTGGTTGATCATGGCTTGTTTGTCGTCATCTGATATCCCTTCTAGTAACATGTCCTTTTCTAGTGAGGCTGTTGTTGTTGTATGATGGTAACAGAGGCGATTTTCTCTGACACATTTCTTGAGACATGCTTGTTTCAGTGTATATGGTTGTGGTATTGACGACGGTGGTTTAGCTATACTACTACTACTACTGTGACTATTAGTGGTAGTAGTATTGGCTGCTACTGTTGTTGTACTGTTATTGGTAGTATCCATTATTACTTAATGTGTGTTGTTAACGAACGTCTTTATTTATATTGTTTATTTAGGATGGAGACATTACTTCCTGTCAATGAGTCAATGGACATATGATCAGACTTTATCAGACATTTTCGCCTGTACGCGGCCACATTGTGAAGAGCTGGGGATACATTTGTCACCCCACAACCGGAATCGGCGACACTTCGTTATATGTTCTTTCTCATAACAGTGAACATATGCAGGGCAGTTGTGCGATATATGAAGTGGTTCACTGAAGAAGAAGAGAGAATAGCATATAGCAACACGAAGTCGTCGTCCAAGTCCACCAACGCAAACCAATAGAAACGTGTGCCCTTACCAACTCTGCATGCTCTGTATACAGTAAAAGACTATTATATTCCTGTATGTAATATAGCATTGTATCCTACTGATTTGCTTTGCTACATCCGGCATAACAAAAGATCTGCTATTCGGTACAATTATCGGCAAAAGGGGCCGTGGAAGACGCAAAATGAGCCCAGAATGTCTGACAATGTGCAGAACAGTGCAAACATCAGCATGGCCAGTTTATTAGAACAAGCTCAAGACAGAAATCATTGGTGGAGGTTTGTGGAAAGAGTCACAATGACTCCCGAACTGGTCAGTAATGACCTTCCCGTTGAGAAGAGAGAGTGTGTAAATTGCAACCAAGTTATAAACCGTGTAGTAGAGTAAGAAAATAGCCATTAAACGGTATAACGCTAAATGTTTGAAATGTTTTATAGAGCATAGACTAACTATTGATAGTAAATGCTTTTTTGATGACAAACCATCTCCTAAAGATGTACTTAGTGGTAAAGCGAAAGCGGGAGAAACTGGTGGGCTGTATAATAACATATTTGAGTGTTCTTGTCATCGTAATAATTATCTGTTATTATTTCCATCATTTATAATGTATGCAAGTGAGTCATCCCATAAGATCATCTTATGAACAAGACTTATGAATGAGATGGTTGAGATGTTTGATATCGTGTCTCCTTCTGACGTGGCTATAGTGCCAACACTATCATCACCATTTGCCGGCATTCCGCCACAAGCATCTTCGTCCTGGCATATAGAGAAGAAACAGTATGTTGATATGCATTACGTATTGCAGGTATTGAGTGATTATGTTACAGATCACTATATGGTATGTTCGGGAGTATGCTCGGAGATGAGAGGAATTCTTCGAATATCTGGTGCATCAAATCGATCATTGGAGTTTTCCAAGTTGGTATCAGTACTTGTTGGGCATTTGCATTCACTGTCAACGTTGGCATCTGCCTCACCAGCATATGATTTAGGTGTGACATCAAGTACTCAGTCTGAACGACTGCATCATATACTGAAGCATCTTGTAGCAACGAATGTTTGGGAAAGAGCTGAGCCATTTCATGTACAATTCAAGTCCAGACCTAAAGATGATTACTTTTGTACAACATTTCAGATGTACATATACATCCCTAACCCTGTATGCATCGGTGGTACGATTGTGTCCTCCCAATAGCACGTATAGTATTTCATGATGACAGGGAGAATATAGTACAGAGAACACTAGGAAACAGCAGCAGCAGCAGAAAGAACAACAACAAGGTGATCAGCAGCAAATGGAGGAGGAGTAATACATCATATTATAAGCAATTAACAAACTACAAACTACATATATGATATAAAGAGATGATGATTACAGTAACTTTAGATACATTACTATTATATAGACTTGAGACTATATCTCTTACAATTACATTGTTATTATATAGTTTTTGAGTTTGATATTGAGTCTTTTTGACCACCACCAGATGATAGTGCTTTATTTTGTTGTGTTGTATTCGTATTAATTGTCTTTGTTGTTGCGCAGCAACAAGGGCAGTTGTTTTGTTGGTGCTGTGATGTGGGCAATAAGAAAAATATGTCTTCATGACTGGTCCAAAATGTATAGGCATGTAACCATGGGTCTCACGTTCTCGTAATGTTATAGTCTTATCTTATCATATAATATATATATAGTATTAGTCTTATCATTCTGTATTTGATAGGGAAAATATCGGATGGTGTCTTCCTCGTCATTTGCCTCCTTGGTTTTATAACATCAATGTAGATTGGCCTGCGTAAAATTACTGTCTGATAATGCCTGTCATAGAGATTTGTTCTTCATATATTCATCTCTGTAGTAGGACACGGGTAAAAAATCGTGTGCAAATCTGTGAAATATACTACTGGGTTTGCGACCGTAAGAGTCAAAAAAATATATGGTAAGGTCGTGATCTATGTACATGCCTTGCCAGTGTATCCCACCATTGCTGTGTGTGCCAGTAATGAGAATAAAAGCCAATGGAAAGTGGTCAATGTTGCCATAAAGCATTGTGTTACACAAAACTAGTCATAGACTGTGCAGTCTGTTTGCACTATCACTGCGACTCGCACCAAGTAAATGTCGTACATCGTCGTCCAATAAACATCCAGCAAATACATGCCATATTTCTGAGTCTTTGTTGATACAGTATTCTATAGTCCAGTTGTCCATGCTGCCTGCTGCCGTCTACTATTCAGTGTAGGTCTTGATAATAACTCCCTTGTTTTGACTTGCTAGCTTTCTTATGTCGTATTTATTGATCATTACTTCTGAGTTAGTGGGCAGAGTTTTACCACTTGGTAAATCTATATTAATATTGACAGATGCTTGTCGAGTGTCTTGGGCAATACTACCATCCGCATTTTTCTGTGTCATTGTTAGCGTATCCCAGTACAGGTTGTACTGACAGTCACTTGTTGGTGTGTTGTCATTATGCCCGTAGTCGTACAATTGGATAAGTGGTTGATCTGTGTCTTTGTTCATCGTATCTCTCATTTGGCAATATTGATCATACGTTTCTGTGAATGGTTCGTATTGTCGTGATCCGCTGTTACCTGTTATTCTCCATTTTGTGTCCTTTGGCAATTTAGAGAGAATGAAAGGATTCTTTGTTATGTTACCTAACCGTGCTTCTTTTTCTACAAATGCAAATGACATCCTGTCAGGAACGGTATCTGATGTGACTGCTATTTGATAGTACAGGTTTCCCAGCTGACATGTGTGATATTGATTTTGATGGTATGTGAACAGATATGTGTCGGGAAGCTGGTCTGTGTATGTGTTGACGTACTTTTCTAGTACCGGGCGTTCGTATTCCAGCATGGTAGTTTTGATTTCAGACTTGTTGATACGAGTTTTACAGTCGGTCACCTTTGTAGCAATGTCTGTTTTCATGGGGGCAGTTGCTAATGCGTTGTTGGGTCCTGATAGTAGATAATACGTATTTGGACTTCGTTGAAATTGAAATGTTAATCTGATTGCAGAATTTAGGGGTAACTTATCTAGCAACTGCGTGATTGGGAATTTTACTTTTGTGCGTAATGTTACCTTCTGTCCTGAGTAGAACATTCGTAATAGTGACTGACGAGTGAGATTGGCAGTGCAAGTAGGTAAGGCGGCAGCTGTTGCTTCTGTTAGACCGTCCCATTGTCCCAACTGTCCTGCGGTTTCTTTACCATATCCATTACCAGACAAGTCTCCATTTTCATATTCGGGAAGTCCGGTCTGAAATACAGTGTCAAAATAGTCCATAGTAGTATAATAATAACTGAGTATTGGTTGATTATTTGCTGAGACAGTCATTGATTTGAACAGGCTGGCAAGTACATTGTTGATGGGAGAAATGCATTTTCTATAATTATAAGCAAGTCCTGTTCTGGTGGTTTCCCATGGCACATCTTTGTAGCACATCTGCAATTCTGCTTCTAAAATGAAATCATTAGCATCGATGAATATGCCAGGTTGTTGTTCTATAATGATTTGAATTGTCTCATCGAACGCGGGCATGGCTACATTAACTGGTGGTGTGCGTAGAATTTGGGTTGTTTTTATGAGATTATAGATGGATGGTTGTGGACTACATTTCAGCGTTTCCGCTCCGGGCTGTGATCCACCCAGTCAACGTGGACCACCTTGATGAAAGTCTGGAACGGTTGGATTTCCATACTGTGATTCGTCTCCAATTATTGGTACTTGATTTTTTACCTGGGATACTAAATCTCCTTGCCCAAACAGTTTTCTGTTCCAGTATTTATCAGGATCAATTTTGTCCAATGTCATCCAGCTGTCTTTTCCTTTTGTTTTTTTCAATGATGATGACGAGTTTCCTTTGTTTTTATCATCATTGCATTGCTGTTTTCGCTTTCTACTACTATGTTTGTTAGTTTTTCAGGCTATATTTTGTAACAGGGAGTAGGCTGTTGTATTCATTCCAACTCCTCTGGCTAACATGTCACTCAATGGCATTGTTGTCTACATAGTGTTTTTATTTATAACAATCCAATAAGACTTTTGTGTGATAATACGATTCTACGTTTTGTAGAGAGCCCTCTATGACGTCGTCACAGAATAGTGAATAGGCAGAAGGGACACTCTTGTCGGCATCTTTGTTGTTTTCGGGGCAAGGATTCATACTGCGCTCTTACTTAAACTCGTTTTCATTTGGAGACATAGTGTAATGGCGGAGACGAAAATAGCCTATGGCGTGCAGTGTATGCTGGAATCTATGATATGCGTACATCGAAGGAGAAGCGATCTTTTTTGCTAGTTGAAGGTAAACAGTTCGAAAAGTATTCTTTTGAATATTTCATACTTTTACTATGTTATGAACCTCCTAAGACTAACCTCAGTAGCTGCACTAACATTTGGACCAGATCATGTATATGAGAAGAGAATCAGAACCTACACGGAAATACACATAGAGATAGCTGAATTGTCCTTTATTACAAATGAGCTACTTTAAAGTACTTTTTATTCTTTCTTCCTGGTGTCCTCAACTCTCTGTTTGCAACCTTCAGACAGTAGTATACTCGTAGTCTAATAAATAGCATTAGAAGATATTTTGTGTTACAAGAGTCACAAGGCTGATCAAAGTGAATGCTTTCGAGACATCGTAAGAGATCACGATCGACACAGGTAACGTTTTGGAGGTTCCTTAAGTGCTTTATAAATGTATCTTCAAGTTGTATAGTATATTGGAGCATAACATTGGAAGGGGCAATCAGCCCCCCATATGAAGAATCTGAATCATAGGCCTTAACAGATAGGAGTGTTTGTCTGTCATCATAGCTATCATCATCCACTAGAGTACCTTTGCACAGATTGCATGTGTGTTTAAGGAAGGGTTTCCTCAAAAGGTAACCAGAGACATATGTTATTGCATTTTCTGCAAGCATCCTATTTTGAAACTGCTCATTCCTGTAGTCAGGTGTTACTAATTGTAATGAATTTGTTGTCATAGTTAAATCAGGTGGTGAAGTGTCTTTACTGTTTGCCAATTGTACAAGGGATTCATCAATGTCATCCTCACAGTTGCCAGTGTTAACTTGTACCAAGTTAGAATGGATGTGCTTTTTATATGCTCTCCTCTCTGACATTGTATTGGAGTGGGGTTATCATTATTGCCCTCTTGTTGATGTATGGAACCAAAGATTTTTTCAAGGGGATCCTGATTCAACTGCCGTGTTATTAAAAATGAAGCAATACCTTCACTGTATAGCTTGCACCATAACAATGAAATTGCTTTCAGGGTGATTATCCAGCCATTCAGGCATGTTACATAACTTGTTCTATCCTCACCTGTTTGTCTGTGTATTGCCTTCAATGATTCACAGAAATCTAATCCTTTAATTATTTCATGCATATGTGGAGAAGAATGGGAGAATGGCCTGCGGCAAAAGTTTGGATCCCTAGAGCTAAGAGAGTTGCAGCAATCAAAGATGGTATCACATGGCATGCAGTGCAACATAAGTAGAGAGTCCAGCTGCTACTGAATGACTAAAGACGTGAGCAGCTAATTTCACTTTCATTGTTGAAATCCCATTTGGATTTATGTTCTTATCAGTAATCTTTGGTGAAACCCTAATAGGCAGCTTTTGATCCTTGTCATAGATAAGTTTGATGTCCTGCCAGCATGCAATCTTGCCCTCAAACTCAAAATCATATTTCATCAGGTTGTTTCTGATAGATTTGAGTAGATGTGGTGGATCAAAAATGGTAAAGCATTGTGTCCCTCTCATCTCAAAGTATGGGTGATATGGTGAAACACCAAGGCTAGCAACTAGTTTCAAGAAGTTAGATCCCTGATCAGACACAACTGAGACAACATTTAACCCTAAAGACTCTAAATGGAGGAGAGCGTCATCAAGAATGGTATGCAGCTGAGTAGGTCCACAAGATTCAGTGACAAGAAAGTATGCAACAGGCTGCCTCCAGTTGTACAATAGTCCTCTAACCATGACAACCAATGCAGAAGTTGCAAGAAGACAAGAACTCTTTCCATTGCCATAATCCTCCAGACCTACTATACTGTCATCTGACAAGCTGTAGAAAAGGTGGCTCTTAAGAGACATTTCATCCATCAAAAGAGAACACACATTAGCACCTGCTGGAAGAGTTAATCCTTTCCTGGATAACATACAAGGACTTTTTGGAAAAGCCAGCTTCAGAAGCAAACCTGGAAACCATACGGGAAAGAGTTTGTTTGGATGGCAGGATAAACACTGGTTGAAGGAATGTGTATGCTTTTCCACTTGTGTGGTAGATACTTACAGCCCAAGATTTCAGTGCAGAATTATACCTCCGACCTTTTGGTTGGTTAGATGATAGAATAACTTGGCTTTTGAGTAGTCTATGGAGGTCTTCAGAAATGACTCCCTTTAATAACATTAGAGCCATTTTTGCCTTCTCATGCTTTGTTTTACTAGAAAGTAGTGGAGAGTTTGCCCTTTTTTTGCTAGTTCATTTGATAGATGGGATATTTTTGTGTGTTTCCTTTTCAGTAGAAATCTCAGCTTCCTTTTCCGTGGGGTATCAACAGACAATTGGGGAGGAGTTTCACATTGGGAAGTTGTGGTGTTAGATGCATCAACAGGTAGGCTTTCCAAAGCTGGAAAAAGAAAGAAATAGTTATTAACTAGCAATCCATTTTAAAGTGAGAAATTATCATATGTATTGCAGAAATCAACATGATACTGCATAGGTAGTTTAATTGCTTTTCCTCATGTAAAAGTACTGACACATGTCAGTGGACTGATGAAATTTCTGAAAAACTACAGGAACTGCCAAGAAGTGGACTGGCATTACTATACTCACTCATATCTGCAGACTGATGAGAAGTGTCAACAATTTGTGGAGACCCTTGTTCATTATCTATCATGTTGAAAAGAATAGTAATGAAGGTGAAAAATGAGACAAAGAGTTCCATATGCACATAAAATATGTCCATAAAATAAGAAGCAGCCATCCTTTATTAGACATATAATATGCTAATTGTGGTAGTACCTCTTTTTCCATATGTATGGTCTGTACTAGCCTTATTGAACTCAAGCCTTTTCCTTTTTGGCAGGTCTATAATAAGTATCTTGCAAATGTAATTCACAAACTAGAAATTTTTGGTTGATTGCATGATCATTCTAATAGACCTATTCATCAATAAAGCTGGTGCATTCGAGGTTGTATGAAAACGAGACATTGGCTGTTCCTTGAAATCTAAAGAACATGGCGAAGAACAGAAGGTTATCGCTAGGTAGGGAATGCGCCGCTTATGGTTGTTTCTCGCGCGATTATATTGTTAAAGATGGAGAACGAGTTTTGTCAGGCTTGAGCTTTTTCACTTTC
>WIPJ01006317.1:0-15418 GCA_018155075.1 Cassiopea andromeda
TTTTGATTTTAATTTATTTAACAGGACTTCTGTGATAACAGTATATATATGTACCTAGTGTAAATATGATATGACTGAAGAAAAATCCTGTATAAAGATTCGTTAATGATAATAATAATAATTATAGAAGAGTTGTGGCATGTACTGGTGAAAAGACTAGAAGTGAGTACCCCAGTCTAAAGATAGCTGTTAAAGGCTAATGCTATAAGGATAATGTTATTAGGGATCATCCATAAAGGATGTGTGCACAGTTTTGCCAGTTTTTAACCCCCTCCCTCCCCCATCCATTCTTGTCAGCATTTTGCTTAAGAACCCCATTCCCCCTGCCAGCATTGATGCTGTGTTGGAAGACAAATAAAGAGATTAACAAAAGATGGAAAAACAAAGGTCGTTGACACAGACATGCGTATAGCACTTAATGTTTGTGTGCCTTGTTGTTTTTCAATCTATAACAAAGGAACCTTATGATAAAAAGACCTTTAAATGCCATCTTTTCTTGTACAGAGACCACACTGAAAAGGATGTCCACTTACAGCTAAGGCCCCTTCCTCCCTCAGTTCACATTTGTCCGTACTGTTACTAACCCCCTCCCTCCCCCAAAATACAGACATCCTTTATGGAAGCCCCTTAGCAAGTTGAATAATGTAAACATAGCGGTTCCAGATATGGTCCTAATGACTATCATTAAAGATGTACTCTCATGATCCAAATAAATAGGAGGCCCTATTAACCAGGGGGGAAGGCTGGAAAATTTCCAAATTTTAAAGGGGGTTGTCAAAGTAGAGGGGGATCAGAATTTTTAAAAGGCTTAAAATGATTACAAAGCAATGGAAAGAAAAAAATCAGGTTGGTGTAAAGCAAAAACACCTTCAAATGTTTTGAAATAAGGACTGGAATGCTTGAAATACACAAAGAAAGGATATACAAAGAAGAAAGGATATACATGTGCCCCCTGTGACACCATTTCGTATATGCATGGGCTTATAATACAGCATAGAGACTTCAAGAATTTGTTCGTGTTTGTAAGTATGTTTCTCTGCGAGGAGTGTGGGATCAGATGCCCATAAGTTTAGGTATGGAGTGTTAACCATGGACATTAGCAAGACACATAGCAGTGGTGTGGTGCTAGATTAATATCTAGAGAGGACCAAGTGCAGGGGACCAGCATTGAAATTAGGTGGTGTCCTCTTGGTGTTGCTAATGATGAAGCTATCATTCTTGTTAATTGTCATTGTTGTCAAAAAGGAATGCTAATACCATAAACTTGCCTTCAGTACTTCATCTATTACATTTTCAATTTTATTATGATGTCACATTGAATATCATAGCTTATGATAGTTGATGTTATGTTGTGGTTAAATTTGATTGGCCGCTCTGATGTAATACATATATCTTTACCTATGTGTTTATGTAATGCATTAACCATGTTGTATTCTGCAATTATACTTTGCATGTTCTGAAGTCATTCATATGCTGTGACTATATCCTGTGTAAATCAGTACTATGTGTTACTGATGATTACATCATCATAAGTCTGACATTTATGTATACAGTTATTCCATATCTGGTTGATTAACACTGTATTTGTTTCTAGCACTAGCATGCAGTATGGATGAAGCTCATAAGGAGAGAGGATTAGGTATGTTTTTTATAACTTTTTTATTAAGAGCCTATCGTGCTTTAATGTGTCTTATTATTAACCTCACTAGGTATCATGATCTACTACATTTTCCATATCTGGTTCATTAAAATTGTATTTTTTCTAGCAGCAGAAAGCAGTATGGTTGAAGCTCATAAGGAGAGAGAATTAGGTATGCTTGTTTTTTTGTTTGATGAGGAGCATGTAGACTGCAGTCTTTCCTTTTCTTGTCTAAATGTTCATCTCACATCTAATATTATGTGCTGGTGACGTAAGTGTGAATACTACTTTTATGTTTAAATGTGATTATCTTCAGTTTATTCTCTTGTCAGTCCTGCAGTAGTTATTTGTAAGATATTGCTGATTAAGTTCAATTTTCATTTCACCAATTGCCTTCACTCCCAGTTTCTTCATTTCATTTGAATTTTTTAGAAGACCTATTCTAACCTATTATGATAACCCTCCTTACTGAACGAATTTCTCATTTTCTTACCTAAGTAAGTGGATAAATTAAGTTTCTAAAAATATGTGTATGCAAAAAGAGCCCTCACCCTAGCTGTTAATTTAAGCTGCTTTCAGACTGCACACTGCTCTTAACTACTTTAATGCTGTTGGTACAACCTGTTGTATTTTTCATTGATCTGTAAATTAATAAATGAGTAACTTTTTCTAAATTTATATGGATGATTCTTTATTGAACTGTGTTTCATGAAAGATTACTTTATTCCAAAACCTTCTGACTATGACCTTGGCATTAATGATACTATTTATATCCCTAATGTCAAAAACCCTAGATATGAAATTAAGTCCTTCAGATTCAAGGGACCCACGATCTGGGTCTGTCTCCCAGATGATGTAAAACTGTGAAACAACGTAAGACAGCTCAAAATACTCATAATCAATTTGTAGCAGCAGCAGTATTTTCTGAATGCAGTTTGTATTGCTGTATGTTAGCATGTATTCAGTACTATTGTAACACTTACATTAAAAAGGTTAATATTTTTATTATTAAGTTTTTTCTGTTATCAGAATGTCGTTCTTTTTTAGTAAATTATCAATCAGTTCGATAGTATTTATTTTAAAAAACTTTATTTAAAATTTCTTAGCTGTTTTTCTTTACTGTTCTGACGATGACACTAGTATGGTGTCAAAATGTGTATTAATAAAATGGTATAGGATAGTTTATTAATTAAGTGGATTGTACTTACCAAACACTTAGGCAAATTCGCTACATCAAAATAGGGTCAAAATAACCAAAAAATAGGGTTAAGCTTTCCAATTGTATATGTCAGTTTCTGGTCACCCTAGTTATGACAGTTGTACCGTCTGGTGCCCATGTTTTCGTAGCATTAACATCTATAAAATTAACTGAAGAAAAGCTCATTCCTATAGTCAAAGTTTGGATGAAGTTTGAATAGAGAAAGTGAAACTTTTGCTTGCAAATGAAGTGATAAGCATGGAAGAAAGTTGTTTCGAATACAGTTTGGAAAAATTCATAAATTCGTATACAATTATCCTAGGCTACCAGAATATTAAGTCCCAGGTATTGAATTAAGCAACCTCTTTGCTTAGGCATGACTGCAGATGAAAAGGCAATAGGGTACGATTGTTTTATCAGTGATCTTCCAGAGCTTTTAAATAAGACTGAATCTGAGCCAGGAACTAAAGGAAATACAGAGAAAGGATCATTTTTCTTGGCAGAGGATATAGGAATTTTTTCAGAAGCAAAGAAGGGATTACAACACTCTCTAAATCAATTAAACAACTAATGTTTTCAAACCGAAATGAAAGTAAATGTTTGTAAAACTAAATGTATGATATTCAATAAAAGTGGTTGAATACTAAATACGAATATATTCTATTATTAAAACCAAGAACTAGAAGTTGTAGAACGCCTTAAATAGTTTGGATTTCTATTAACTTCATCCTTATTCTATAAAATTCTTTTATATAGACGTGGATTAAAGGCATACTTCAAACTAAGAAATTGCTTAGGAATTAATGTTAGAGATTATGTTAAACTATCACTTGGTTTATTTGATGCTTTAATAAAGCCTAAATTCTTATATGGAATAGAACTATTGGGTTGTTTAAAGCAGGGATTTAATGATAGGCCGAATTTTGGTCGCCTTTAACTGCAAGTTCTAAATATTCTTTTCTCTGGTCTGTAAAATATTCAAGGTATAGGCAACATGGCGCATGTGCAAACTACGTTTCATGTACGTATTATGGTACTTATTTGCTTTGTTCTTGTATTTCCAAGTGCTAACACTTTCTTGCTTATGAAAATGTTGGACTCCAGTGAGAACGACTAGGCCAAGACACTCTCAAGAGCACTGCATGCAACATCCAAGAGGATATGCCAAGAAACTATTTTTCATTAGAATGGTCCCATTACCACCACTATCAGCTTCTTTGATTTTCAAAGGTCCAAATGTTTTTGGTTTTAATACAACATGAATGCAATTCTCAATTCTTGACTCACAGAAGCTATGCTAATTTATTTTTGGCAACATTCCAATGCACTACATCATGTCAATGTGCTGAGAATGGAATTAGATGCGAGTTGAAAACACATATTAAGTGACTACCACTCTTGTGCTGTATTTTGGTTGAACTTACTGATTTGAATTCGATGCGACCAAAATTCAGCTGTCTAAAGCCCTCCTTATATTACAGTATTACACAATGAGCTTAGGATGCAGGGAAACAAACTAGAGTTCTTGTCCTTTCCCGCCCAAGATTCAACAATTTAATCTCTTAAGCCTGGTTTCCATATAATCGTTACGATCATTTCGATCGCTGTGAGCAATTCCAGTAATTGGCGATGCAGATAATCATTAGGATCGTTTGATTGCTGTAAAATCAAGATGGCAGCCTGGAATGACAGACTAGTTTTGGAGGCTAATTTATACGCAATGCTTGTGCTTATCAGAAAGCAAATACAGTTACAAAAGAGAAGGAGACATCAATGCTAAGTGCATGAAATTTACCAGTGAATGCAAATTAATGGTGCATACCACCAGGGATGTGCGGACGGGGGAGTGAGGGTATCGCACCCCCCAATATGTTCAAATTTGCAAGAAAGTTGGTCAAAAGTTAGCCAGGCTGCCAAGAGGTTTCGCCAAAGTATTTTCTGTAACCTTCTCTTTTTAGTAACAATTTAGTAACAATAGTTGGTCAATTGGTCAGAACGCGTCCAACAGAAGGTGTCTCGGCACATCACTGCATACCTCACATTGATGCAAGAATTGCAACTATTTGACAGACAGTATTTGTTCAGGTACGTTCCTGCAGGGGTAATTCCTCCCAAATTCCCAAATAATCAATTCTGCATGCTTTTGCCCCCAAACCGAATTATTAGTCTACAGATTTACATAGCAAAATAAGGCTTTTGTTCCTCCAAAGTGATTTTAAAGCCAAGTTTAGCCCCTCCAACTGTTTGCTTTTTTCAACTTGCCTCCATAGCCTCTCAAGCATTTATTGAAGAGGTGATCGAATTTCTGCACCTCTGTGATAAACTCTTCTCTGCCAACATTAGACATGTCTTCCTCTGCTATCTTGTTTGATAAGAAATCTGGCGCGAAACCTCATGACACGGGGCCACAGGATTGCTGCAATTGCTGGAATAGAGCAAGGCTCTATCACAGCGATCCTGATCTTTGCAGTCATTGGTATCGTTTCCAAAACATCACTGGGATCACTGTGATTGCTGGAGTCATTCACAGAGATCCAAACAATTGTAACGATTATATGGAAACCAGGATTTAATTGCTTAGGAAGTGCAATGGGCCAAACGGAAATGTTAAATTGGCTATCTGTCACAAGGGTATGGAATGTGGAAGATTGTAATTTTCATTTACAAGCCATATTTTTTCCAGTGTTTAAGGAATGTCTGAAATTGCTGGGAAACCCTTCATCCTCTAACAGAATAGTGTCAGTTTCGTAATAAATATTAGTATCATCTGCAAAAAGGTAGAACTTTAGTTTTTTTGAAACACTGCGTAAATCATTAATGAAGTTTCGATACATGAGGGCAAGCTATGATTCTGTAGATCTTGCATACAGCTTAAATATTTGGAGGATGTATACAGGAATTAAGATAAAATAATAGTTAGTGAACAAAAGAGAACGAAAAAATATATACTGAGTTTAAGCTAAGCGAGGTTATTATAAAGAATGCTTCGCGAATCAGCGATTTAAGATTGCAATTAAAGTCTTTCATGATTGCCTATGTTTTTACCGAACTTTTATAGCAAAAAGAAATATTCAAGTAAAAAAAAACAGATTCAAATTTGGAGACTTTGAAATCAACAGGAACACATCAAGAGCACTGCAAATACTTAAATTGAATAGAAGATCGTGGAGTTTAGTATTGCCTATTGTTTGTGAATGAATTATGCATTGAAGTACGGGCAATGGCAATTGTGATCTAATCAAGAAAAATAAGTATGCACTTTAACGGAAACTACTGCAAAACGATTATAACAAATAAATATAGATTATTAGAACAACAACAATGTTAGATAGTCAACTTCTAATGAGAAGCAGTATGAAAGAGTTTTTCGAAGGACTCGATATCATTAAAGTACTTGTATGTTCCATGGTCAAACCAACAGGGACAACAGTTTAAGTCACAAAACGTATGAGAATCTGTTCTTCCTTCCAATTTCTCATTTGCTTGTTTTAGCAAGTGAACCCGGTGTCTTGTTAAATCTAATTTAATCTTATATTGATTGGAATTTTTTCGTGCTCTATACACCGTTGACCGATGTCTAAATGTCGTTAATCGCACTATCATTGACCTTACTTTCTTGCCCTTCAAGGATATTTCTCTACCCAGGTTGAATATATGTTAAATTAGTAGTAGTTGTAAATAAAATTATATGTTATATTAGTAGCCTAATGAGCATAGTTAATGACTTTATATTGTTTTTGGTGTTTTATGCAAATTGTTGGTCAAAGAAACCCTATGCAATTCTCACACAGCAGAATGGTCGCCAGTTGGAAAATCACTAGGAGGTACAACATTTCTGCTCACCCAGAATAGGACAACCGGCTATTTCCGTGAAATTTTCAAAAAACATTGCTTACATTTCATAGTTTACATTTCATTTACATCACAATGTTCGAAAAATATTAACCGTAAAATTTTTCTAGGCCAGATACATGAACATAGGAGTTCTTGAAGTGTCATGAAATATCGTTGGAGAAGCGTTATAGGAGGTTGCTTTTTAAGGAGGTAATGGCAAAAGCTATCGAAAAATGGCAAGAATTGTTGACTGCTCAAGGGGTGCAGCTTTTGCTGCATGCAAAAAGTTCTTGAAATCAAGAACTGTAAAAACTTCACTAAGGGTTGGTAGAGCAAACAAGCTCATGAAAATATTTTAAGGTCATCAGACGTTGCCAGTTTTAGAGCCTCTGATGCAAGTCCATAAGTATGCTTTTATCGGGATTTAAATTGGAAACTTTTATGTTCTAGAAAATATAAAGTAAAATTCGAATTACTTCTTTACCTCCTTAAATATGCAATAGTTGAGGTCCGTATCCATATCACAACAGTTTGTTTACACAAATCAAAGCTGGAGCCATTGTTTTTTTTATCGAGGCGTACCAACACTTTTTGAACGGCAGTGTAGAAATATCACCGGGCATGAATTGTGGGTCTTCATCAGAAAGAGAAAATGTAACTGCTACTCTTACCTGAATTCCTTGTGCTAGCTGAAGACCTTTAAGACAAACATGTCTTTGCAAATATTCATGTAGAAGTTTAGCTATTTAACTACGAAAGAAGAGGCTGCAACCAATTTTTCCAAATGTTCCTAAGTCAACGGCCTTCGTAAATTGTTTGACGTCAGTAGAATAGTGAATGTACGGCATTTAGCCACTGCCCCTGTGCCCCTGGCCATATCTGGCGGCTGGATTAAATGCAAAACGATACCAATGCAATTCTCTTTCCTTTGGGGTAAAATTTATAGAAGAATTCAATTGTCCTCTATTTCTCAAGGTAGAAACTTGCTGTCATTCAATTGCAGGCAGCTCTGTCTTAGTTATTCCATCTGTCTTAGTTATTCCATCAAATTTTTGTGGATATTTTACTCCATCATAAAACAAAAGAAGACCGTATAAAACGATAAATTTTGTATTCATAATGCGAAAGTGAATCTGAAAGTAACATTAGTACTGCATTGCCTACAAAGTCTAAGCCTTACTGAACCTGGAGTCTTTCATTGTTCTGAAATATTCTTATTGTTTTTTGTCTTAATTAAAGCAAGAGTGCATTTGACCATGGTGTATTCTTGTTTTTTCATGTCTCACATTAAGTGGACAATTATAGCTTATATATTTGGCAGTCTTCTGATTGTGAGTGCTTTCTTTTAGAGCATGGCCCCAACCACGGAGTGGAGATAAGATAAGGGGCACCCCCAACCGGGAGTAAGGGGTGTAAAGCTATCTGAAAACAGTATCAATTAAGACAATTTGAAATTCTTTTCACAGCCAGTTTTAGAAAATTATATTTAGCTACACATTTCAATTTGGTGTGACGCCAACCCTTATGAAATACTTTTCATTTTGCACTCTACCCCTAATAGAGTCATTTTGTATGCAATCATGAATATGCACTCTAATTTTCTGTTTCAGTACTCGTTTGTGCACAATTGTAGCGGTATCACTTGATTTGGGCATGTTGAAGTTTGCTTCACAGCCCGTTTTAGAAAATCAAATTTAGCTACACGTTTCAATTTGATGCGACGCCCATCTTCATGACATATTTTTCACTTTACGCCCTACCCTCAATACTTTTATCTTGTTTGCTCCCTACCCCCAATAGCGTTAACTTTTCTGTAGCTATGAATATGTACTCCAATCTTCTGTTTCAGCAAAATTGTGTGCGGAATTGTTGGGGGTTATTTTCAATTTTCAATACTTTCATCACAAATATATTACAAAAGTATAACCCTGATTCTTTCTTCCAAATGCTGAAAGTTAGAAATGCTCCCATGATTTTTCGTCCTCCCTTGTATTAGGATGTGATTTGTTGTGGTTTTCCTATGATTTTTTTTTATTTTTTATGGCTTCTGCAATGTTGTAATTTTTCTGATTTTTTTTCATGTTTTTGTAATTTTGAGCTAAGTGTACGAAAAAATCAGTGATTTGCCCCAAGTAGAAAGGCACAATATTTTTCCATGTCATTTCAATCCTTGGAATATGCCTGGCTATGGAATCATTTCATATGTGAAGCAAAGTGTTAAAATGCACTTGCAACTCTTGAAACAAGTAAGAGCATTATATTAGCGTGTCACCTTATTCAATTTTTCATAATTTCAGTTTCTTCTTTGCAGCATTTGAAGGCTCCGATGAAACTATTAGATACCTATGTTTGAAACAGAACGTACATTCTAATGCATCTTTTGATTATTGGGACATGAATTCCATGAGCTTAGGAGATGGTGTGGCAAGGGGGTGCAGCCCCCTCTTTTGGGCAGAAATCCATTTTTTCAGGAAACTTCTCTGAAAGAAGAATAGGAAATTCAGGCGAATTATCTGACTGTTTTCCAGATCTCCTTCGTCTTCCTGAGAGACAGTTTACAGCCCCCCTAAATTTGAGTTCCTCCCACGGCCATTATGAAGTCTAATAATTTTTTCTTTCATTTTAAGATGACATGAAAGCCAAGTACAAGATTGAACATCAAAAGCATGAAATTCATAAAGTTGACTCCAATGGCAGAATTGTTTTGGAAGAAGTGGATGTTGAAGAGTTCGCTGTGAAGTTGAGTGTTGGGTTGGGTGACCCAATGCTTGCTATGGAAACACTTAGAGGTGAAGCCGATCGATACTTTGAACAACTAGAAGGTAAGAGAGGGTGTTATATTGAAATGGATGAATTAATTGAGAAGAACAAACGAGTAACATTTATCCTTGGAATTGCTGGGTGTGGTAAGAGCGTAGTTGTAAAACAATTGACTTACAAATGGGCAAATGGTGAGTTGTTCAACGAATTCAACGTTTGCATCACTTTTGAGTGCAGAGAATTGAATTACTTTGCATTACATAAAGGTAAAGGATTTGAAAAAGATGAAATGATCGTTGAATATCTTAAAGATAAATTTGGCTTCTATGTGAAGGACTCCAAAAATACCTTGTTTATAGTGGATGGATTTGATGAGTTGTTTGACAGCAACGAAAGTGATTCCATTATTTCTAAACTGCTTGATCTCAAAAAGTCAAAATATCAAGAGTCAAAGATTATAATCACTGGAAGGCCCCATATAGAAGATATGTTAAAAAAGCATGGTGGTGGAAATTTGGGGGGTTTACGAAAAGTTGAAATAATTGGACTGAGCAATAAACAAATTGATGAATATATCCACAAATTTGCATCTTCTGGTAAGGAAGTTGCAAAAATAAAGAAAGTAAAAGATTCTTCAAAAAGCAGTCTAAAGCTCTGTCATGTCCCACAATTTTTGAACTCCATCTGCTGTGTTGCACTTGTATCAGACGAAGCAGAAATTAAAAATGCTGCAGAGTTGTATTGTTGGTCAATCTACCTCATGTTTCGACAGCATGCTGATAAAGATGGGTCACGTGACAAAAAAATTCCTGAAATTTTCCATGAATATTCAAAAGTCTTGTTGGTGCTGAGCAGAATTTGTCATGAATTACTAAATAAAAATTCCATTATTTTTGACGGAAATATTGAATTGAAATTCGATAAGATTGAAAAAGGGAAGGAATTTCTTAGCAGTCTTTTTGTTGATGTTTCCAATGACTTTAAAGAGAGAAAGCAATTCAAGCACTTAAGTCTAATGGAATTTTTGTCAGCTATTTATGTATGTACGGCGAAAGAACATGATGAAATAATTAAGGATATTTTAAAGAAAAGATTATATGAAGTACTATTTTTCTACTGCCAGCTGATGTCAGGGTTAATGTATGACGGAATTATTAAAAATTTGTTCACAAATGCTTTAAAATTAGAGGAAAGTGATGCAAAGAGTTTTTTTTGCAACATTTTGAAATTAGTGTGTGAATGTGTTGATGATCATGAGGATGAATCATTCAAACTATCAGTTGATGTTATTATGTGTGTAATGAATAAAGATGCCATTAGCAAAAGCGTCATTTTATCTATTGTTAATCAATTAAGATTTAAGTATGTTGGCAGCAGCAGCAGCAGCATCAGCAGCAGCATCAGCAGCCGCCGTAAGTTGATTGAAATGCTGATAAAACCCTTAATTGTTGAGTTCAAATGTTCAAATGATGAACTCAAAGAAGCATTTAAAAATGTTCATTTTGGGATGTTCAATGTAAATGACTTGAATGAATTGAAATATGCAAAGTACCTTGGATCTGTTCATTGGATCAGATTGGAAGGTGACGTTGCAAAGATAACGACGACTATAAGAGATATTCGCAAGGAAATTGGTAAAGTTAATGAATGGGTGAAAGTTGAAAGGGTATACATTTGGAAGTGCAAATTAAATGATAAGGAGATTAATGATAAAATGACAAAAAGTTCTAATTTGGAATGGTTGCAGATATACAATTGTTATGTAACTGAACAAGGTTTCTTTAATTTATGTAAATGGATGATTACAGTTGAAGGGTTTGGATTAGATAACATTAAAGAAATGAAAGTTGAATGGTGGAATGTGTTGGTGGCAGTAATTGTGAATGCAAAGGAGAGGAAGGATGGAGATTTGGCATTGAAGGATTTGGAGATATTTGATTGCCCGTTCATGAATGATGAAATAAAGGAGAAGGTGATAACATTTATATTAATTCATAACTTCTCCAGTTGAATAATTATATGCAAAAGGTTTAATATGGAACATCATTTACTAACTTTATTTACAATGAAATTCAAACATTTCTGAAATGCATTTTCAAACCATCTTTGGTTATTCATGAAGGTTGATTATGAGAAACAATAAGTATTTGATTTCAAGGATTTGAATTTCATTGTTTTTTTGTCTATAGCATGAAGGATATTTTGGCTTTTTAACAAATCAATTATGGAAATGAAGGAAAATGGCTTCCTATTCCAAATTTTAATTAAAAATAGTAAGGATGTATTCAAATGGTAGGCAACATTGAGAGAGCGGGGCTATGCACCTGTTTTGTGGCAAATTGTCATGCTATGTTTAAGGGGCAGGGGGCATCTTGCTATGCTTTTCGGATCTTTGTAGTAAAGGCTGTAGTGGAACTATCTTTTGTTAAGGGGTCTCTCACAAGAGTGTTGCAATACATAGAGGGGTTGGTAAAGCATTACTGGAGCCCCCAATAGGATGCTGTCAAACAGGCAATGCTACCTAATTTTGAATGCATCCGTTGGAAAGGTTAAGTTCTTGTGCATTACTAAACAACAGAGTGATGGAAGTCGTCCAAATTCAATGGCGTGGCTAAGAATTCACAAAACAGAAAGAAGAGGCCCCTATGAGAGAAGCGAGCATAAAATTTTCAGGGTCTGGAAATTAACATTGGGTAGTTACTACTGGTTTACTTTATGAGGCCCCCAGATCTTGAAGCATTGGGTGGCATTACTTTCTGAGGCCCCTTGAGCCTTGAGTGTGGGTTACGCCTCTCGTAGCTTTGTTAGTGCCCTCTCTACTGTGGAAAGAGGCACTACAAAATAGGGAATTTTTTGCTTTTGTTAAAAAGCTCCTATTGTCTGGACCTCGGAGACCCCATACAGTGGAGACAGCTACCCATTGTCCTCTACCATATAGAGACAATAGGAGCAGTATGGCATTCATATGATACTCGTTGCCTGTCGTATAATTGCAATAGAAAATATTGTAAACAAATAGATCAACAGCAGATTTCCCGTCTTTGATCACAAGGCCATTGAACAGGGATTGGGAACCTATGGTTCTTGAGACAGCTAATGCTTTCGAGTCTGTTTTGGCTCTTTTTGTACTGCAGCTGGCGCTCTCGCTCACAGAAAGTCCTATGCTGTTGATATGCCCCAGATAACACACTCAATTCAAAACAATGTATTTAGAGCCTTATTCTGGTCTAAAACTGTTGGTCTAACTGAAAAATTAATTCATTTAGCTGTATTTAGTGTTGAGGGACTGGTTATTAGTCATATCAGGACCAGGGTTGAAGAAATATGGACATTTCCTAGACAAATTCATTCCCCATTCCATAGTTCTATTGAAAACTTCACACTTCAAATGGTCTAAAAAGTAATATCAAAGCTCATGGTAGGCTTTGTTCTGAAACAAGCTGAAGTTTTATGACTACTGTCCTTGCGTTTGTGGTGAATCTGTTGTTTTTCTCATCTCTATTATATCTTTCTCAGCAGGTACAAAATTTGACAGTCCAACAATCTTTTGATAAGCTTTGTTTAGTAGCCCAACATAGTGACCATAAATATTTCGATACCCCATATTAATTCGTTACATCGTGGTCTTAGCTACTAATAATGACCAATCCCTAAATATATTGTATGTGTCTTGTGGAAAAGTGATTGGTTTCCATGGCGCTGTCAACTAAAAAGTTTCCCTGTCCATTCTTTAAAGACTGGATCCATTCTTTTTTATTGACATACTTAATCAATGTTTCTATTCTTCCTTTGAAAATTTTCCAATACGACCTTACACTGAAACTTCTAATTTGGAATTATTTAGAAGAGAAGGTTAATCATGGCATTCCTTGTCATTTTTATATTTTTATTTAAGTAGTTGGTTAGGTAAGACATTTCTGAAAGGCCTCCCGTCTACACTATTGGTTTGTATTTGGAGCAGTTTTGATCCTGCTATGATAGCCGATTAGTCTTGATCCATTATGGTTCCAGAATGTACCAGCATAGTGTATATGCTTCAGTATGAGACATGCTAATTCCCTACAAGCAATGCATTACCTCCCGTGTTCATGCCCATAGCAAGAATACTAAGTGGATCTGGTACACAGAACTTCTTTCGTAATTTACAGTGTCAAAGGACTTGATCTACAGCAACAATTTAATGGGTAAAATCTGCACCAGTGCAGTGTAGACGTAGCCTTATAGAGCTATGTACATTTTTCACTAGCATATCAATGACTTTATCCACTGTTGTCTTTTCAAATGGGATGTAGCACTATATTTAGAAAGGGCATTTGTCCCTCAACCCTTACGTCCTACTTTCTGTCAGACTTACTGCATTCTTCCATTCGATCTTGGCACCAGACCCAGCCTCTCACTCAGTATATGACCCTTGTCCATGTTCAATAATCCTTGATGCTAATTTCTCAACTGAATTGTAGTTTGCACTTAAACTCCAAGCTCGGCCCCAATGTAATTATATGTTACTGGAGTAGAATTCGTCTTCCCTGGATTGTCCTGTCCTCCATGTGATAATGCGAGCTTGTTTTGTCTTTAGCTTTGGCAGAAAAAGCAAAACACAGGAAGCGTCGCCAAGGAGAGGCAGAGGGGCAAGGTGCACTGGGGCCTCAAAGTCCAGAGGCCTCATAACTCTCAAAAACTCAAGATCAAAGGGGCTTTATAGTATAAAGCGTAGTTTCTACAGAGTTAATTACCAGACCCTCAACCTTCCTGCATGCTTTCCTCGAAGAGAGCCTCACATTTCTCTTTATCACCTCAGGAGTGTCTTGGTGCAATTTTTTATACTTAGCCCTTATTTTTCCAATTTATTTATTGCCAGATTGGGGGATCAGTCTTCCTTTTTAAGCATAAAGATTTTGGTAACAACTTTAGCCCTACTTTTCAACAAGATGTTTTGCTGTTCTAGAGTGTGTTAATGTAAATTTTAATTCTGGAAAAAACCTCTAGACAACTAGTATTTGCCCATCGCTTTCGTGCTAAGTGCCTCTCAATAGTTGCTTCCACCTTGAACCAACACAACACTTTTGCCCAACAAATGCCAAC
This sequence comes from Cassiopea andromeda, assembly GCA_018155075.1. Classification (NCBI taxonomy): domain Eukaryota; kingdom Metazoa; phylum Cnidaria; class Scyphozoa; order Rhizostomeae; family Cassiopeidae; genus Cassiopea; species Cassiopea andromeda. The sequence continues at coordinate 14,514 of WIPJ01006317.1, forward strand.
AATGTTAGAAGAAATGTTTCACTGGTTTGGCTAATGCTTTACAAATGCTAGTAATGGCCCTGCTTTGCATTATAATAAAGTATTTCTTTCTAAGATGTTTATGGAATTCGTCATCAAACGTTTTCCTCTGTATTGCCATAACATGCAAGCAAAGGTCGGGTGTGTAGCTCAAACACTTCGCAGCTTGGCTGTCCTGTACGGTGTTTCCAGCGCCCATAAATTGGGAGATTACGCATCCTTACGATACCGCTAACGGTATCCTTATGATTCATGAGAGCACAAAATGCCCACGCTCAGAAAACATGCGCCCAGACACGTGCAACCTCAGAATCACAGGGCTGCAACGTTCTTGCAATTGTCGGGAAAATAACTATATTTACTCTAAAATTACTCTGCAATTAAGTATGGCTATTCGACGAAATGTTAGAGATGTTCTTGATTTGGCACGTGGAATTGATATAATCTACGAAATTGATCGTCAATTGCTCTATAATGTGAATAGGGTGAAAAGGTCTAACCTGGAGATGCCTTACTGGCAATACCAACGCTTTGATCTGGAAAGACTCACTGACGATGAGTGCAGAGTAGAGTTTAGATTAAAAAAAAGGACATCTATGACATTGTAAATGTTCTACAGATACCAAATATAGTTACATACAACAGACTGAATTTTGAAGGCTTGTGTATTTTGTTGAAGAGGTTTGCATATGCATGTAGGTATTCAGACATGGTTCCTCGTTTTGCATGTTGCGTTTAAGGGTTCGCCAGAGAGAGACAAGAATTCGTTGACTGCTTTCTATGAATTCCCAAATAAGACTGACTAATACAAGAGGTTCTGCACGTGTCAATTAGTGCCCACTAGGCCCGGGAGTATGATGACAACTAGGGAGTTAACACAATCATTA
>WIPJ01006322.1:0-14054 GCA_018155075.1 Cassiopea andromeda
GGTCTTTCCTTCTTCCAAACAATTTCTCATTTTCTAGGCTTTTTTGGGTTTGCTGTCAACCCTGCAATGTATGCCTCTCTGCTATATCAGTGAATGAGGAAGACAATAATTGTGCAGCTACAACAGTGTCGATTAATCTACATAAACAGGCTAGAAGTTGTAGCATACAATAAACGTTAATGCCAATCACATGTTTGCCAGTTCGTATTTGCAGTTGTAAAATGAAATACAAAATTTCTGGCAATAACAATATGAATGATTCTATACAAGAAATTCAGAGTTAATTTTCCTGGATACTACGACTATAGAAAAAGCAAGTTAACCTTGTCTCTGATCGCTATTCTCTCAACAAGCAACCCCTAAACGACACTCTCATGCTCACTACTATCCAATGCTACTATCGCATTATTAAAAACAGTCGTACAAAAAAGGCTGGAAAATAAACGAAACATTGTCCTTTGCGGACACAAATAATTTTCTGTTGTGTAATTCGGGATAGTTTTCAAAGGATGCCCAACCCAAAAGTGTAAAGCATGGAAAAGCATCTATCTATTTATGCTGAATCTCAAAGCAAAGTTTGGAGGGTACAAGTGCTTCAGATCATTGTTTAGACAGACGCTAACAACAAAAATATCATTTCTGTACTGATTGTATAAAGGGTAGCTCCAAGAGACCATATTTACTAAATTTGAAGCTATAGCTATAAGAATTTCTCATCATTTGCAACTGTAAGTGATATCTAAGACAAGAAGTTACTGCTTTAAATAGAAATTTATATTTAGAAACCAGGAGACTATGGTCCCCCAATGAGAATCTGACAAAAATTTATCTCCCTTCCAGTAGGATTGTTGACTTACAGAACAGAAGAAATGCCCGCCATCTTCACTATGGCCCTGAATGCACTACATCTTGCATATAAGGCGATTCGGTTTGATGTTATATGCCGCAATTACCTAGGTAACGAGAATCACTGGGTGAAAACAAACCTGCTATCTGAACTAGAACTGTGCTCTTATCTACATTGGGTTTTGAATTTTGGTGATGGTACCAAGGAATATGTTGTTTGAAAGCTTTGATAAACTTTCTTTGGACGAAGGAAAGCATTACATGCTAAAGTTTGATGCGATACAGTTGAAGCTTTGCCCAGAAAATTACTTATAAGAAACCTACTAGTAGAGCTTCGTAAGGAACCTACATGTAAAGATGGTCGAAATGTTTGAAGAACTTTTGAAGGAAAAATCCCTAAGTAGCTTTTCACTTTGAAAATTTTTATCAAATGCTAGAAATCAAGAATTATGAAGACATTTTATTAATGTGCAGCAAAGACTTGCATGCAGACATTAAAAAACTTTTTGTCTACCTTCTCTGCATTCCGAGATTTGAGTTCTATCCAAATTTAATGGCAAAATTCAGAATTTTACTGTTTTCGTGTCTGTGCCACTCTTTTATGCCATTATGTGCAATGACAATTGAAGAACTATTGAAGGACTTCTGGTATTATTACTTGATAAAAAGAGGTCTTAGATTAAAGGAATTTTAGAACTAGGCCTTGAGATAAGTTCCTTCTATAAAGGAAGTATGTATGTTTGTAGAAGGAGCTCCAAAAAATGATGCTGGCTTCCTGCAAAGGGACTCTGTAAAGCTGCAGTATGAAAACATATTGGGTATTGCAGTCCTTCTACTAAAAAGCTACATGTACGAGCTGATAGTCACCTCTCACAAACAGTAGGGCACCTGACGCGATCAACCATGCTTAACTAAAATAATCCAATTTCTTTTACATTAGCACCTCACCACTTTATGTTTATATAAGAGCGATTGTGAACAGAAAGTTTTGCTTAGAGGCAGCACTTTGGTCCATTTTATTATTGTGAGGAATATCTGCATTCTATCAGACCTCATACACACCCCAGTTATTGAACGCACTTGGTTGTAAGGAGTGCTGACAGGACTTGCTAGGCTCTAAGATCAAGTACACAATAGGAGACGAGGTGTTACTCTAAAGTTTTTTTCTAGTGTGATATATTAATGTATATTAGGATACATGCACGCATGCGCGCAGCAGGGCGGAAGCGAGCTGGAAGATACTTGGTGTGGTAGGCTATCGACCCCTTGGATAATATCCTAAAATATAACAACTGGCGATGATTATGGGATAATTGCTGCAATACGTTCACCTGGACTTCTGAAGTTTGATTATTATGGCGAGTTACATAGGCAGCATTGAACAGTATGATGACAAGAAGGATTTTCAATGTTATTTGGATCGCCTTGAGCAATTTATGGTGGAAATCGAAATCACCGGAGATGGTAAGAAAAAGGCTGTATTTTTAAGTGTAATTGGATTGTCTGCATATGGGCTTTTGAAGAATTTATTGATGCCCGATAAGCCTGTTCACAAGTCGTACGCTCAGTTGAAGGAAACGCTCATGACACATTATGCACCTAGGCCTATTGTGATTGCCGAACGTTATCGGTTTTACAAAAGGGATCAACAAGAGAGTGAATCTGTGTCAGATTTTGTTGTTATGCTGAAGAAATTGGCTGGTACATGCGAATTCGGCAATTTTTTGAATGAAGCTCTTTGTGATCGCTTTGTCTGTGGATTGAGAAGCGAAAACTGTAGACGACGGTTGTTGACTCTGACGACAGACGAGTCTGATTTGACGTTCACGAAGGCTATAGAGATTGCCAGATCTATGGAATTAGCATGTAAAGATTGCACAGAATTGCAAACGGGCCGTGTTTTACTTGACCGTGCAGAGGCGTCCGTGAATCAAATAAGTACCTTAAAGAAAAAGTCGAGCCATAAATCTTACTGTAAATCTCACAAAGATGAATTTGCGGAACCGGAAATGAGACCTGCTGGACGTTGTTGGCGTTGTGGAGGAAAGCATAATCAGAAGTCATGTCGATTTAAAGACAGTAAATGCTATAAATGTTCTGCTGTGGGCCATATTGCAAGCAAATGTAACACTAGATTCAAAGAGGCACATCATGTAGATGATGGTGATGTAAGTAATTCAGAATCAGACGGTGAATTGTATGGAATTTACATGGTTACTGACAAGAGCAAAGAAATTAAGGAAACTCTCATTATTGAGGGTTGCCCTTTAAGTATGGAAATTGATACTGGAGCTAATGTTTCAGTGGTCTCTGAGAGTTTTTACAAGCAGTATTTAGCACATATGCAGTTAAATCAAACAGCCAAGAAATTGAGATCCTACAGTGGTGATACACTAAAGGTATTGGGTGAGCTTGATGTCAATACCACTAATAAGGAACAACAAGCAAGACTTCCACTTGTGGTCATAGAAGGAACTCGTCCTGCACTTCTAGGAAGGAATTGGCTTAGGAAGCTAAAATTGGTTTGGTCTGCTGTCTTTTCCATACAAGTTACAACAGATAGTGATCTAGATAAGATTCTTGGGGAGCATACACAATTATTTGATGGTGAACCTGGATGTATTGAAGGATACAAGGCAGAGTTGAGGCTTAAAGATGGTACTAAACCTGTTCCATATGCAGTGAAGCCTATGGTAGATCAGGAGTTGGATAGACAGGTCCATGCTGGCATACGAAAGAAAGTGCCATACAGTGAGTGGTCGTCACCAGTAGTGTTCGTGCCCAAAGCTGATAGAACGGTGAGGTTATGAGGTGATTACAAGGTGTCCCTTAATCCAGCCTTGGAGGTTGACAAATATCCACTACCAAATTTGGAGGACATGCTTGCATCACTTGCAGATGGATCAGTTTTCTCAAAATTGGATTTGTCTACTGCCTACTTACAACTGGAGGTATCTCCTGAGTCAAAGCCACTCCTGACCATCAATACACACAGAGGTCTTTATCAGTATCAACGCTTAAACTATGGGGTAGCTTCAGCCCATGTCATTTTTCAAGAGACAATGGATAAGATATTGCATGGTCTTGAGAAGGTATGTTGTTTCATAGATGATATTCTCATCAGTAGCAGTTCTAAAGAAGAGCATCTGATCTTACTAAAGGAAGTACTGAGACGACTTGAAGTCCATGGAATCAAAATTAGGAGGAGAAAATGCGAATTTCTGAAGCCATCTATTACCTACTTAGGCTACTGCATAGACAAAGATGGCATACATCCTACAGAGGACAAAGTGAAGGCAATCAATGGAGCACCACGCCCCCAAGATGCTACAGAATTGAGAGCATGGTTAGGATTGCTAAATGACTATGGTCGTTTCATTAAAGACCTTTCATCCATATTACATCCACTCAATAACCTTCTGCAGAAAGATGTCCCTTTTCAATGGACTCAAGAGTGTGATATTGCTTTTAATGAATGTAAGCTAGCAATCAGTGGTGATCAAGTACTAGTACACTATGATGTAAAGAAGCCCATACAACTAGCCTGTGATGCGTCCCCCTATGGAGTTGGGGCTGTAATTTCACATATTATGCCTGATGGTACTGAGAGACCAGTAGCTTTTGCATCACGAACCTTGACAAAGGCAGAAAAGGGTTATGCACAGCTAGAGAAGGAAGCTCTAAGCCTGATATTTGGAGTGAAGAAATTTCACAAATACTTATATGTCACCACAGTAGATGATTTACCAATTTCCAGTAAGGAGATCAGAGAGGCAACACAAAGTGATCTTACACTCTCCAGGGTATTGGATTATACCTTAAACGGATGGCCAGATAAAAGCAGAGATGAAAATCTGAAGCCATATTACTACCGACGGGTGGAGCTATCTATTGAAAATGGTTGTATTTTATGGGATGCCAGAGTTGTTATTCCTCCTAGATTTCGCGAACAGCTACTACATGAGTTACATCTGGAACACCAAGGTATTACACGTACAAAAGCACTTGCTAGAAGTTATCTGTGGTGGCCTAAATTGGACAGTGACATTGAAAGTCTAATTTCTAGCTGTCTTGTATGCAAGGCTGTACAACCAGAACCTCCAAAAGCACCTTTGCACCCTTGGTCATATGCACCTAGACCATGGGAGCGCATACATACTGATTATGCTGAAAAGAAAGGTCGCTACTACTTGATAGTTGTGGACAGTTATTCTAAATGGCTAGAAGTGTTTTCCATGAATTCAATGACTGCCGGAAAAACCATTGAACGTTTGCATTTACTATTTGCCAGATACGGATTACCAGAAATTCTTGTGAGTGATAATGGAGGACAATTCACTTCAGAGGAGTTCAGTAAGTTCTTAAAGAAAAATGGTATACGACACCGTAAAATACCACCTTACCATGCTGCTACAAATGGGCAGGCTGAACGCTATGTGCAAACGTTGAAACAAAGATTAACTAAGCATATGTTGGAAGATAACAAGTTGAGTGAAGAGCACTGCTTAGCCAATTTCTTGCTAAGCTACCGCACCACACCCAACTTAACAACGGGGCAGAGTCCAGCAGAATTAATGATGAAACGAGCTTTACGTACATGGTTTAGTCTGCTGAAACTGCACATGTCCACTTCAATGGTGGATGCACAGGACAAGCAAAGAGAATTTCATGATAAAAGAGTAAAGATGAGAACATTTCAGAAAGGTGACACAGTCATGGGTAGAAATATGCGTGGTGGAATAGAAAAGTGGATTACTGGTGTCGTTATTGCAATAAAAGGTCCTCTAACATATTTAGTTCGCTGTGGAGGTAGAGTTAGATATGTTCATTGTGAGCATATGCAGAATCATTTCAGGAGCCCATTGTGTCAAGAAGCAGTCAGCCTCAAGAAAATGCTGCTAGTACAGAGGCTGCACCAAGTGATGTAAATGATAATGGTGAAGCCAGGAACTCACAACCTACATCATATGAGGCAATCCCTGAGAGACGTTATCCGATAAGAATCAGGAAGCCACTAGTAAAATATGGCGCTAGTTAGATGTATAATCCCTAGAAAAAGGGCAGAATAATCCCTTGGGATAATACATAAGAGAGGTTGGTAGTCTACCCAACCCTCTGATTTAGTCGTAGTTCAGAGTTGTTGTCTTGTTTACGTTTAGTTCAGGTGTAGCTTCGACTTTTGTTTACTAGGTATGTTTATGATTCTTGATGGACAATATGGACAAGGACATGTTATGTGCATGGAGTTTATATTAGGAGGGAGGAGATGTGATATATTAATGTATATTAGGATACATGCACACATGCACGCAGCAGGGCGGAGGCGAGCTGGAAGATACTTGGTGTGGTAGGCCATCAACCCATTGGATAATATCCTAAAATATAACATCTAGTACCTTCAAAGCCTATGTATTGCTGTTAATCTATTTTATATTATAAATCATTTTAGTGGAAGGGGGAGGGGTTAAGCGTTTCTCAGGTTCTCATTTGAAACCATAGCCTCCTGACCCCTACATGTCAATGCCTATGGGAAAAATAATGCTTTATATAGAGAGACTCTAGTCAAAAAATGTTCTAAAGACTGAAGCAATAAAATACTGTTTGTGAAAAAGTCCCTTGCAGTTACAAATGATTGAAAATTCTCATAGCTGAAGCTGGTGGCTTGCAGTGATAGCTCCAAAGCATAGTGTGAAAAGAGCTTAAGTATGTTAATAAGTGGCTTGATAATAACAAATATACTTTTAATATAGAGATACATTAGTGTTCTAGTACCTTTATATAGCTCTGTGTGTTTTTCATTTCTTTGATCTAGGATATTTGCTTTGGGTCAGAAAATTCATACTTCGATTAAACCTATAACACTCTTACTCTTACTCTCGCAAAAGAAAGTCATGAGAGCCATCTCTTATCAAAAGTATTACATGTCTATCCACACTAATTTTCTCATATTTCAAAATTTATAACATATATTAACTATTTGATTGAATATGCTCAGTTTTGTGTATGAGACTTCAAACAAGATTTCTCATCTCTTTTTCAAAAATTCTCAACTATTGACTTATCACTGTGATAAAACTCAGTCTTACATAGGTGGTAGTTTTACTGCACAAAAAAAGACTGATTTCTAACACACTTAGCTCTTTTCACACCACTATATTGTAGACACTGTATACTGATGTGTTAAGCAGCCTGATAACTCCAAATAAACTGCTCAACCTGTTATTGGGCAGATAAGGTCACGAACTGGCAAAAATAACGCTAGCTTTTTCCGGAGAGCTTACTTGAGTGGAGTAAATTGGACACTGTTTCGTTTTCAATAGGCCTCCTAATTCTGTTTTTGGCATCTACGATCCGCTTGGGCTTGCACTATTAACTCAACTTAGGGAGGTCTGAGCAAACGAAATTATCACGAATTCAGGCAAAACTTCCATGCATCAATAAATATGATGTCCCTGATCAATTGTGGTATGGAGGATACAGAAAACTACCTATTGCTGTGCCATTATTTTTCTGTACAAAAATGTGACCTCATGGCTAGCGTCCTGCCAGTGCTGCTCTCTTTTGAGTTAATTGACGTCTCCAACCCTAGTCTTTTGCCAACACTGCTACTCATCCAATTTTTAATTACTTTCCTGAGTTATGTTTTTCCGGATCATCCAGAAAGTATGTACGCCTTAGTCACAACATTTTTACCAACCCATTCTTACAAGAAAACCTCATATGCTCATGCAAGGGCATTTGTGCAAGTGTTTGAAGTTTTCCCTCGATTTGTTTGTTTTGTCCTTTTTCTACTCTTGCTTTCTCCCTTACTCGACCATGAGAGTGTACGTACCTTTCGGATGCTCCCCTTTAAGTAATGGCCACAGGGTAGCTAATTATTAACTTACTCTTCGTGGTATCGTATGTGTTTGTTGCCATTTTAAATGATTATGAGAATAGATAGAAAAGCAATTTGCTGTTGAAGGTAGCAAGTGTATTAGAACCCTTGATATTTGCATATAGTATATTATATTCGGCCAGGACGTCTTGAAATACGTGCTTGCAGAACGCTCAGTTCTATTAACTAGTCGGTAGGCACTATGACGTCGGAAGCTATATGGTACATTACAATTAACAGGAATTTCATTAAATAGATGAGCAAGTGCACATGTCATCTTGCACTGCGTCATACCATCTTTTCCTTGGCCTTCATCTCTTTCTCCTTATCTGTACTCTCATTTCTACTAACATCTTGATGTCTTCCTCTCTAATTCTCCTTTAAACATGCCCAAACCATTGGAGTTTTCTCCTCATGCTCACAGAAAAAAATATGGCCAAGCTCGAAGCAATTTCTGTTAGCATGAGGAGAAGAAGCTTTTCGTAAACCAAACTCCACGAAAACATCCTTAATAAGCAGCACTCATCATTGGCATGAAAATATGGATAACAACAAAATTATCTTGCCATATTTCTAGATTTAAGAAAGGCTTTCGACACTGTAGACAATAAAATACTTATAAAGAGGCTCAATTCATATGGTATTGTAGACGGAACAGGTGATTTTTTTCAATCTTATTTATCAAACAGAACCCAGTTTTGTACTTCGAATGGGAACAAGTCAAAACAAAGTACAGTCACATGCAGTATAATTCAGGGATCTTCCTTGGGGGCCCTTCTATTTATGATTTACTTTAATGACTTCGAAAAAGCCTTCAACAATCAAGAGCTACTATTTATGCAGATGAAACAAATGTAACAAGTGCATCTGATGACATACAGAGAATGATAGATAATGCAAGTCAGCAGATGCTAAATCTCTCTGAGTGGATGAGAATTAATAAACTCAGTCCGAACCATCAAATATCCAAAGTCATGATCATAGGACATCCATTCACAGCCAAACACCCTAGCCTCCCTGAGAGCCCGGTGCTTAATAACCGTAACATAAAAAGAATAACGCAAACAAAGTCCCTAGGATTAATTGGTGATGAAAATCTTTTGTGGGAAGCACAATTCAAGTGTACAATGGACAAAATTAACTCTGGGATTTGGACCTTAAAGAGATTGAAAAATATACTACCTCAGTCACAACTTTACATTGTCTATTATACATTATTTGAAAGTCAATTACGCTATGGTGATGTTCCTTGGGGTACGTTGTCGAGAACAAAACTGGCTGCCCTTCAGAGACTACAAACACGCAGAGACAGAGGGTTTCATAATCGCAGCACAAGACCAGAGTCTATACGCAAGGAACTATCAAGCAAATGTAATTAAAAATGGAACTGACCCTAAATGAAGATTATGTGAGGATAAAATTGAAACAATTGATCACCTAGTTGCAGGATGCCCAATACTTGCACCAAAAGAATACAAGGAATGGCATGATAAAATGGGACAGTATCTGCATTTGGAGAATATGCAAGCACTATAATGCTCAACATGCTGAACACTGATATGAACATCACACAGAATAAGACGCTGAGAGTAATGATGCAACTGGCCATTGGGACTTCACAATACACACTGACAGATCAGTTAAAGCAAACCGGCCAGATATTACTGTGAAAGACTACAAAGAAAAGACTTGTTTGTTGATTGATATGACAGTGCCTTCTGATAGATGCGCTTCACTTAAGGAGTATCAAAAAGTTAGCTAATACAACGACCAGGAAATTGACATTTATTTCATCTTTCTATTAACATGGCAAAATTTCATCTCCAAAGTGGTGCACTTCACAAAGTGTAAAAGCTGTCAAAAATAAAAACCACTGCTTTACAACATGGAAACTACACCAAACTCCACATTCGAGAGCTTTATTTGTACAAGCTCGTAACCTATGCTCCAAAACCATCAAGCATGCCAAATCCTCTTTTGTCAAAGGCATCAACAATAAAATTGCTTCATGTCAAACAGGATCTCATTCCTTCTGGTGCTTAGCCACAGTTGTCTCCCACAAATTTTGAGTTCTTCTTTTCCACCTCTAAACAACACCTGTGGTTCATCTTCATGCACTCCATCCTCTAAAGCCAAACTTTCGGCATAAACCTTTGCTTCCAATTCCAATCTTGATGACCAATGTTTCCAAGCTCTTCTCCACCCCAAATCCACCATCACAATGTCCCCTATTAAATTATCTACACGAAAAGTCTGGAAAGACCTTCAGCTCAACACTTCCAAATCTAGTGGATCTGATGGTATACCTGCTATAGTTCTAAAGTCCTGTGCCCCTGAACTCGCCTCTGTTTTAAACAAGCTTTTCCAACTTTTCTACAATCTTGGAATTTTCCCTTCCTCTTGGAAACTCGCCCAACTTTTCCGTATCCCCAAAACAGGTGACAAATCTAACCTTTCAAACTATCGCCCTATTGCAACCACTTCTCTCATCTCTAAGACTATGGAGGCCATTGTAACCAAACAACTGCTTGCCCTCCTTGAAACAAGCATCCTTCTTTCTGATCATTAATATGGGTTTCGACAAGCCAGATCTACTGGTGACCTTCTAGCCTATGTTGTTCATGTTGTTCTGGTCCTCTGTTCTAGAATCCTACAGTGAGAGTATAGTAATCTCTCTCGATTATTCCAAAGCCTTTGATTGCGTCTGGCACAAAGGTGTTCTTGCTAAACTGCCAATGCTTGGTCTTCACTACAACCTCATTAAATGGATTTCTAGTTTTCTATCAGATAGGTCAGTTGCAATTAGGGTCGATGGCTACATCTCTAATCTTAATTCTATAAACTCAGGTGTACCTCAGGGCTCTATTATCTCTCCTGCTCTGCTCATCCTCTTCATAAATGACCTGCTTTCTTCTACATCTTCCAGTATTTTCTCCTTTGCTGATGACACTTATTTAGGTTTATATTTTTCATCCAATCCACAACACCTTGCCTATTATAATATTTCACCATATCGTAACACTTCAGCCTCACTTCTCACCAATGACTTGACAAATGTAGAGAAGTTGGGTAGTGACAACCTTGTTAAGTTCAATGAAGAAAAGACACCACAGGTTATCATATCACGTAAACATCGCCAAGATTTTCCCCCTGTTTTCATGAACGGCCATAAACTGGACATATCATTTTTTTCACTCAACTTGGTCTTTCTATTTCATCTAATCTCAGATCTCATATCAATTCCATTGCAAAGCATACATCTCAGAAGTTTGGCTTTCTTTCTAGAGCCCGTGGCTATTTCTCACCTTCTCAACTACCAACAATATATAAATCTCAGATTCGTCCTTCTCTGGAGTACTGCTCTCATGTCTGGGGTGGTGTTCCTAAATCTTCTCTACATCTCCTGCACAGAGTCCAGTCTAAAGCTATCCGTCTCATCAACAATCCAAACCTCACTAATTTTCTGCATTCTCTCTCCCATCGTTGTCTTGCTGCAGACCTTTCCATTTTCTACCACTATTTTCACGGACATTGCTCTCAGGAAATCAAGAACAGTCTTCTTCATGCAGTGAGGTGTGTTCGAACCAACAGAAGCTCTACCTATTCGCACTCTTTCCAAGTTACACTGTCTAATCCACGAACTCTATCTCACAAATCATCTTTCATTCCTAGAACTTCTCAACTGTGGAACTCATTGCCACCCACTACTTCCCCTGAATCGTGCAATTTGTCATGTTTTACATCTAACATCAAAAAAAGTGATCGTGTCTCCCTTTCTACTTAAACTTCCCTCATTGGCTCAGTTGTTCCTTTGTCGGGGATTTGTTATAGGCTCTACGGCCATTCACCGACATTACTTATTAAAAAGCAAAAAAAGCTATTTTAGATCATCTTTAAAAAATTTAGTTTGTGAAAAGAATTTTGCTGTTTTTTCATACCTACAAATTCGTTGAGCTATCAGTTGGATTTTCTGTTTTAATGATTCTTGTATATCAGGGCTTCCTGTTTCTTCAGGAGATAAATTGTAATTGCAAATAAGATTTCTTAACTAGAGACTGTCTGTCTTTCATTTCTATATTCTTTATTTTGGCATATTCTCTTATTATTCCGTTTTTCATTTGACTTAACAAAGTTCTGCTATTTTCTACAACAGTTAGATCATAAGCTCCAGTTCTGTTTACACCATCTTTTTCTTCGCGTTCAATATTGATAACCTCTCTGGCATCTTCTCGGACTTCTCCTCCTCCATAAAATTCCGTATTCTTCTCTCTCTGCCAGTCATTGACCTCATTCATAGTTTCGGTTTGAGACTTATCTATCCCTTTCTTGCTGGCTTGGGTTTCAGCCAAAGCCTTTCTCTTGATCATTACTACAGCACGAAAAAGCCGCAATATTATTTTGACATACTTGAAATAATTTTGTTTTCGTCTGACGCTTTAGGTCATTATCCGACGTTTTCACACTCTGTTGAGTGTCGGATGAAAAGTAACGCTTTTAAGTATATGAAAATAATGTTGCCGCTTGCTCATGCTGGTATCAACAGACTATTTTCTTGATCACTTCTATCTCAGTATCGCTAAAACGGTTCTTCTTAAGGATATCTCTACGGAAATTTGCTAGCGTATTGCAGTCAAGATAATCTGATGGATGTTTGGAATGTGTTTTTCAGATATAAAAAGTTGTTTCTGTGACATTTCTTGCTGTAGGTTTATTAAGTGCAAAGTAAAATGCAAATAAAACTCCTTTACATTCTTCCCTAGTTCACCTTTTTCGTGTCATGTTCGTCTAGGTTACTATCCGACGTTTTCATGCTCTGATGAGTGTCGGACAAAAAAAGCTTTTAGTATGTGAAAAGAATGTTGCCGCTTCTTCGTGCTGTAGTAAAGCTCTGCAGTACCAACATACTATTTGAATATGGAATAAACCTTATTTACCGTTCGTCAACTAAATTTACTAACTTTTAGAAGGTCATTAAGAATGCTCTTAACACTTTGACCAAACTTGATAATAATGCAGTGTGGGCGGTGACTAGCAATGGCTGTGATATTCAATATGATCAATGTAAAATACAAAACAGGCTCTAACTGCCATTCAAAAAGACAACGAAGATCGTATCAACCATGAACTAACATCTCAAGGCTTCATCATGTCTTCCATTCTTAAGCTCTCCAACAGTAAAGCTCATAGCCTATGATCCACTGTGCAACAGAACATGCCTACTAACATATTCAAGTTCATGATTAAGTATCTAAACAACAATTTGCCAATTCGCAAGAATCTCTATAAATGATCTCTTTCTGATTAAACTTTCTGTTCATATTTTCCCCATCCTGAAAAGCTTCAACGCGTCGTTTCCAGTTGTCAATCATACCTAGAGGATTGAAGGTACACCTGGCGTCATAGTTCTATCCTACTTTGTATTGCAAACTCATTTTCTTCTTTACAGCACTGCCGATTATAAGTTGATCTTCCATCTTTCCCATCACCTCACTAATCACCGGTGACTCCCTTCGGTCTGATTTTACCTTGATTTCTCCCAACAACACTCTATATTTTAGAATTTATAGTGGGATTCTAAACAAAAGTTGACTCACATAGTAAATCTAACTATGAGTGTCCTTGGCATATACCAAGCATCATCCGGCACGATATTCACCATTACGAAAGACCTACAATACTGGCCAAATGTCCAAGGGCACTTTGCAGATTTTTAATCTGGACGGCATAATTGTCCCCCTCCTCCCCCCTACAGAATGTTGTTTTTTAAGAGAAGTACTCGTTGTAACGGAAAAATTTTTTATGCACAATAACGCCAATTGTTTCAGGAACAAACCAACATTGTATTAGGGGAAGGGGGTGCGTAGAAGATGTAGTGAGTGAAATGATAAGAATCCTATAGTTTTTCATAATTTTTTTGAATGTGTCTCAAGGACTTTTGGCAATTATTGTAGATTTTGAAAATAGTGCCCACAAGTCCTTAAACAAGAAAATTAGGAACATTGCGGTGAGGTCAACGTAGTTCATATTTTGCCGTAGAAACAAGAAGTGGACCGATCTAGCCTTGTTATACTTTTAAGAGCTAAATTGCATATTCATACATGCATGTTCTTGGATCGCTGTCGTCGTCGACAATACGATTCAGTGGCGTCGTTGGTGGCTTCTGAGCCCGAACTCCGAGGCACAGAGTTGTCTGCAGGCAGGGCAGGCCACATGTTTTGAAGTTGTCCTTTGTTGCTCCTTTCTGTCCTGTCTCTTCCTCACCAGGTCACCAATTCGTCTTGTCTCAAACATTTGGCATCCTTGTGAGACAGCCATTCTCCAGGAAGTGCGA
>WIPJ01006343.1:0-11646 GCA_018155075.1 Cassiopea andromeda
CATTTTTCCCCATGAGCAAATGGCGGGCCAACGCGAGCAGACATAACTACTACTCCTAAGGGTTAATAAAACCATGCGTTTCACTGTTTGCATGCAACCAATAATATGAGTGCAAATTTTACAACTATTCCCCAATGGGTACTAAAACTATAGGTTTATGGATCACTGTATGGTTGTAGCCAATAATAGAGCTGTAACTTTTACATCTAGTCCCAATGAGTGTAATTAACCCATGTGCATCTTTATCCTAACCTAAAATGGAGACTATATAAATGGGTTAAACATGCATGTTAGAACATCAGAACATCATCAGATCTACAAAGAACATCAGATCCACAAAGAATACATCATGGCATCATCCAATATCATTTGCAAAATAGTTAAAAAAATGTCAACCGAAGATTTTTTGGAAGTCCACCACTCAAGGAAAGCGCTACCGTCATTAATGGAGAATCTAAGACATTTTCTGGAGGCCAAATACTGCGAAGCCGAAAATACGCTAAACAGAGATTACTACGGTAATCTCTGTAACCTTGCGTATTATCCTGGATGGTATGTATATTTGATTGTATATCTATATTTGATTGTATATCTATATTTGTTATAATTGAATAACCTATAGTTGATATAAGTAAATGAGTCATCTAACATCTTAAATTTTCTCCAACAGCTATAAACCGTATGAGGAGGGTAAATTGGCGAAGGCGTTTCACTTACAAAGAGATAGAAGTATTCCTGAAATACCTAAGAAAAAGGCATCAACCTACATCAAAAGACAGTTTGCCGGCGGGAATTTCCCAATACACATGTCAGAAGACGAGTATGATGAGTTGTTTAAAGAACGTCCGATAAGAGTCGATGATTATCAAACACATCTCATACCGAAGAATCCTTGTGAATACTATCTATGCTACGAGGATGAAGAAGGCAATGAAGTGAAACTGCGGAATAAACCGAGAAAATAAACTTGAACTTGAAGTGTGTGTGTGTGTGTGTGTTATGTAAATATTTGTTTTTTTATTGCTATTTCATTCTCCTGATATCATATTCTTCTGTTTGATATACACGAGTATTTTCTCATTGTTTATCTCTGACTATTAATATGAGAATAGAATAATCATAGATCATTTACAAAGCGAATCTGAAAGAGTATGGATGAAATATTAGCAAATGCGAAAATAGATTATTTAGTTCAAATTCAAATAGAAGGGAAAAAAATATCAGTGTTAGGACAAAATGAGGGGTATATGACATTGATAGATTGTGATAGGTTGAAAAAAAGTAAGAATGTGGAGTTAATGAACAAAATATTTGATACTGTGAAGGAGATTCAAGAAGAATTCAAAATAAAGTAATTTGAATTTTAAATCATTTCGGTGTGAGATGGGATGGAGTGTAGAACTCTATGCTGTTTGTGTAAGATACGTGATAGAGTGGAAAATGAATGTAAAGAATTAGGACAAATTTATACGATTTTAAAGAAAAGAAATGAAGAAATGCGACAAAATATAAGAAAAATTAAAAATGTATGCGAGCAGTATTTACCCAAAATGAGAAATAGAATTTGTTTTTTGGAAGCAACAGTCAATCAATTACAGAAAGAAAGTCCATATTTCGGGTATAAAGATCGAGAGGGGTATAATCGATGTAGATCAGATATATGCTCCATGCAAAGAAAGATGGAGACTGTTCATGAATGTTATGAAGATTGTGTGAGGGAAGCAATAGAACACCAATCATTTACAATATTTGGATTCTCACCAAAATATACTTTTGAATTATTCATGCAAAAGTTTGAGAGACTCTTAACCCACGGCGACATTTTACCTGAAGAATGGATGCGATGTTATGAAATAATAGCAAAGTTTATGGAAAATGATTGGTATGTAAATCGAGGGATTGAAGTACCTGAAAAGATACAGGAGTTGATGAGAAAATTAACATTTGATGATGATGATGAACATTCAAGTTTATTCTGTGATTTAACAGACTGTAAGTTATGTGAAGCAAGAAAATACATCGAAGAAGAATCAGACTGGTCAGATGATTTCATAAATCCTGAAGATTACGAAATTGATGAATAACATTATTATGCAAATCGTAACTGGTCGATTTCTGCTAGTTCTTTATTATGTAAATCAACATCTACATATTCTTTATTATGCTAATCGTAACTGGACGATTTCTGATAGTTTTTTGTTATAGAATGAATAATAGACACTACTTAACTCAGCGTGCTCTTTTGTTGTCACATCTCCCATGAGTACTAGTAAAGTAAACATCCACGCGGTCAAGAAGGTATAAAATCCTTAAACATTTTAACGAATTTCACTCAAATCATCATGGAGAACACGGTTAACGATTATTTTGTGAACATACTCGATATGGGTAATGAAGCTGCTGAAGCAAGCATGATATACTTATCAGTACCAAATCTACCTAGTAAGTATCTAGTAATCTTGATTGCATTTCAGATTTGTTTGTGAGAGGAGGAGGAAACATCTAATCTCATCTGTTTGTTTCACATTTGTATTTCAGATTTACATGTGAGAGTTTTATCAAGAGAAGAAACAGAAAATAGAGTCCATGAAATTGGAAGAGATGATCATTTGCGACAATATCGTAGAATGATGAGGAGACGGCGGAGAAGGAGAGTGAGAAGAAGACTCATAAACACGTCAAATCAAGCCCCACGAACACCGCTCCAAGAGCTGCAAAATCAAACTCCACGAACACCGCTTCAAGAGCCAAGAGCCCCACGAACACCGCTTCATGAGCTGCAAAGTCTGAGAACGCCATATGTTAGAAGAAGAGGGCGAAGATATGCAGGGAATGATGAAAACGAACTTATCCGTATTGAAGATGATGAAGACAGGACATGTTATATTTGCTATACAACTATGATGCAAGGTGAAACTTTAGAGACATGTTTAACCTGTGAATATAAAGTCCATAGAACTTGCATGCAATCATGGTTTATGTATAATAGAAATCGCACATGTCCTATGTGTAGATCTACATTTATGCAATCACCCTCAAGGTTTACACCACCTCCACCACTAATTGATTTAGAGGATGTAAAGTTATTATCCCATCATTTGAAGTTATAGATACTTCATCACCGTTATCACAATCTATTTTAGAATAACTTGTGTTATTAGAGTGTTTGCTGTTATTAGAGTGTTTGCTGTTATTAGAGTGTTTGCTGTTATTAGAGTGTTTGCTGTTATTAGTAGAGTGTTACATCATTATTATTATGTCATCTTTTCTCTGAGTCATCTTCTAAAGTTAGAATCAGTTAACAAAGAACCTGCAAAAATCGACCAGTTACGATTTGCATAATAAAGAACTATTCAATTTCCAAATATGGTAAAAAATTAACACATCTTTTCAATTTGAAAACCTATATAAACGTGAATTTCAATGTAGTCTTTCATTCCAAATGTTGAAAACGATGGCTACACAAGTTCTCTCAGTTCAAAATGGTGATGATGCACTTGACATCAAACATCAATATAATGATGTATATTCACTTGAAATTGGTTCAAATTCAAAAATCCGCATGAAGTATAACAGTTTGATAGAAATATTAAACAGTCTTTATCTTTGGACGGATATTGTTGAAGGTGAAAAACCAAAAATCTACATTTATGATTATGATTTAGCAGAAGTAGGCCCTGAGAAGTATGATGTCAGTCAAAGAACACTGTTTGAAGAGTTGGTTCAAAAATATGAACACACAGCTACAAATAAAAAGTATGCAGGTACAACGAGAAAATTCATCACATTGCTCACTGAAACCGTGAGCGGAATCAAAGAAAATGAAAAACAAGTGATGGGGCTTATCGCATCAAAAAAAGAAGGCGGTGATAATCCACATGATTGGGAACTAACAATTGATATAAGAAGTAATTTCTTAATGAATGATGGTGTGGTTCGTCCTACGAAAATAGGAATAAATATCCGTGGTGAAGTGATGTTATCCCTGCTAAGAAGCGCACAAGAAAGTCAAAAAATGGTGAAAATGTTTCATGAAAAATTGCCTGAGTGTGAACCACCAGCAAATAAAAGAAAGAAGCCGTATGAAAAACCACAAAGTAATCAAAATGACTTTGGAGATCTTTTCACAGAATGGACAAATCTGATGGAAAAATTCAGAGTGAAACTTCAAAACTAATTTTTAAACTTAATGTAAAAAGTTTTTTGAATATCTATTACAGGGTTGTTGTTGTTTACTCTGGTTTTTTTTCCTTACAATTTCTCTATAAAAAGGGTGATGTGACAAGTTGTCTATAAATATGTATTATGATATTAGAGTGAAAACACCATTCTCCTTGATTGTAAGTGGCGCGAGTGGTTCTGGTAAAAAAACATTTTTAGAACGGTTTATAAAAAACTTTAGTAAAATCACAGATGGATCCGAAATCACATTTCCATCATTATTATGGTTCAGCGGCACACACCAGCCAGAATTGTTTAAGAGGATTAAAAATTCTTTTCCTGGCACTGTTAGATTCTTTGATTCGATTGATAGTGAAATATATTCAAAAATTGAATCGGAGGGAAAGAACTCAACTATAGTTCTCGATGATTTAATGCATGAAATGTCAAGTATGTCGGATATAGGAAAATTATTTACAAAGGGTAGATCACATCTAAATTGTAATGTTATTTTATTATGGCAAAATGTTTTTCCAAAAGGACCTGAGATGAGGAATTTATCTATAAATGCGCAACACATTATAATATGTAAAAACCCTCGTGATAAAAGTCAGATACGGTACTTTGCGCAACAAGTAGCACCAGGGAAAGTTCAAAGTTTTCTTGAAGTATTTGAAGATTGCACAAAACGTAGTTACGGGTATTTACATTGCGATTTCTCACAAAATACTCCTGAAGAAATAAGATATAAAACAAATATAGTACCTGACGAACAACCTGTTATCATGTATAAGATATAATGAATTACACAAAAATGGTTATGCTTCCTATGGATGTTTATAAAAATTTAGTAAACGCAGACGGTCAACAACATCATACAGTTGATGCTCCTCCTCCAAAATCCTCTATAAAAAGACAACAACCACCACCACAAAAGGTAATTAGAAGGAATGAATAAAAAACAATTATCGGAAAGTGTAAAGAAGAATGGAAAACCTAAACGAAAGAATAAATTAATTGTATTTCAATCCTGAATTCCCTGCCTCATTATCAAGTTTAGGTAAATTTTATACAGAGGCTAAAAAAGTAATCAAAACTTTGAAAAGAAGCGATTTGAAAAGATGGGTGCAACAATCACCAACATATACAATACATAAAAGCGCTCGCAAAAAATTCAATCGTGAACGTATAATGACAATGTATATTGATTATCTATGGGAAATTGATTTGGTTGATGTAGCTAGACTAAAAGAGTTTAACAATGGGTATACTTTTTTGTTGGTGTGTATTGATACGTTTAGCAAATACGCATGGGTTCGTCCTCTTAAAAGAAACACCGGGAAAGAAACAAATGATGCATTCATGTCTATTTTACAAGATTCAGGACAAAAACCGGTAAAAATACGATATGATCAAGGAACAGAATTCAAGAATAAACATTTCCAGAAATTATTAAGAGATGAGGAGATAATTGGATACGAGGCGATTAATGATACCAAGGCTGCGATAATTGAAAGATGTAATAGAACATTTAAAAATAAAATGTATAGATATTTCACAGCATCTAATACATTTAGATATGTAGATGTATTACAAGATCTTATAAAGTCTTATAATAATACATATCATAGATCGATAGGTATGAAACCTGTAAATGTAACTAAAAGTAATTCAAATCAAGTACGCATGCGGTTATTTCCTAACAAGGTGAAACAAACAAAACCGGTATTTAAAGTGGGTGATCATGTACGAATAAGTCGAAAGAAACGCATATTTCAGAACGAATACGCTCCTACATGGACAGAAGAAATCTTTAAAGTTAAAGGGGTGCATAAAACCAAACCTATAACGTATACAATTGAAGATTTATTAGATGAAGAAATTAAAGGAAAATTCTATAAAGAGCAGTTACAAAAGGTTGATTTACCCGTGACGTTTATAGTTGAAAAAATACATAAAAGACGCACGCGTAAAGGTGTTAAAGAGGCATTGGTTAGTTGGCGTGGTTATCCTTCAAAGTGTATGCAATGGATCCCTGCGGAGGATATTCAGGATATTTAATAATAATGTTATAAATCCTGTTATAAATATACGACATGTATGCTAAACTTGTGTAATTTTGCAATGGGTACCTTCATATTAACACCAAATGTGGTGAAAGAAGATAATTCAGAATTTGAATTACACCTTGTAACACTAATTAACCTCAACCCGAACTTTGAATGGGAGGCGGGTATTATAGATGGATATATTCCTATACCGTCTAATGTTAAGACAACAATTACATCAACCACAAAAAATGCAAAAGGTTATTGGTTTAGATACATAATTGAAAAAGAGTTTAGATCAGCTAGATCTATAGATTATAAAAGTTATGAAAAATTCTATTACAATCCTAATGAATATAATTCACATGCGGAATCCTTTATTACTAAGTTTCATGAAATTGAACGAAAAAAACTACATTATGGAGAATTCACGAAACAATACTACCCACCGACATTACAAATGTCTATAGAGAATGATCATATGGTTATAAAAGTGATCAGGAAAATGGAAAGAGCTGATGAATGTGTGGCTTTTATGTTACCTTTTGACCAGTATATAGAGTTTTTTGGTAGCAGTGATGCATTTGAAACATATTATAAAGGTCAAAGAATTACACCAAAGCCAGGTTATCAGGGTGCATGTATATACGATTACAAAACAGGTATATTAATAATACTAGCATCAGAAATTAATACATACAACACTGATGAAGAACATGATCCAACAACAGAATCATATTTGGGTGTGGAATTTAGATCTGTTAATAAGATTAAAAAACACACAACAGGTGGTGGGGAAACAAAAACAAAGGTTACTGGAACAGATTTACTATTTGATGTTGAATGTACTTTAATTGAAACAAATAAACTAGGGAATAGAGGAGATAAAGTTATGGACATTATGAATATGAATGGTCATGAGAATATTCATCCGACATATTTCAAATTAGAGATGATAAAAGCTAATTATATTTCTGTAAAAATTCGAAAATCAAGTGATAAATCACGTATTAAAATTGAGGGAAAGCCATATATTGTTATAAATATAAGACCTCGAATCTAATCATGCACACATTATTCAACTATTCAAATATTCAATATGATATCATCACCATTTTATATGAGAGTGGGAGTTACCGAGAATCTAATAGATCCACAAATTACACTTGATGGTAAATGGGAAGTGGCATTATGCGACATATCGTTAAATGATCCTAGTCTTCAAATTGAGACTGGAGGCAAAACAACAACATCAGCATTCAAAAAATGTAGAAAATCTGATTTGCCGATAATGACATCAATAAAACCGGGACATCACAATTTCTGTATGATCTTAAAAATACAATTAGCTGAAGATAGATTGCTGAGAATGAAACCTGACGGAGGTATTACTAATACAGAAACAGATAGGGTGAAAGAAGCATGGCGAAGATATAATTATGGTAATAATATACAGTATGGCACACAGTCAAATGATTTCGATAAGTGGATGAATGATGTAAAGTTTGAACAATATGATGCAACACGTCCAATGTGGATTATAGTAGGAAAGTCAGATATGATAAAACTGTGGGGTGATGATCCAAATAAGGAAATAACAATACAAGAATTACTAACGAAACTTAATTCGGAAATAGAAGCAAACTCAGCCACAGTAAGAAATTATATTAGAATGCTATTTAAAAACAATGAGGAAGCACAGGCTAAACATCTAGAATCACCATATTGGACAATACCAGAGTTTAAATATAAAAATGGATATCTATCATTGAAAATACCATATTACGTTTCAAGAGTATTCTTATCAGATGAGTTGGTAAATTATTCAAGTTTGATGTAGTCGGTGTAGAGTATCTAACGTTAAAAGATATATGTAAAAGAACTAGATTTCAAGTCCCAAACTTTGTAAGGGGACTCTATTATTGGCGTGTAGGTGAATACGAGGGTATACAGTATGAATTTAATACGGAGAAATATTTTATAAATACACCATGTAGAAAGATTGTGAGTTAGTTACCTGGTGAAACAACGACAGCAACAACAACAGTAGTTGCTGACACTGTATTGTTTAATGTGAACGTTGATGGTGGTGTATTGGGAGAAACAAGAATAGGAAGTAAATTCGAGTCTATTCTTAGACTTGTTTGGATTAAAAAAGGAGAGATATACAAACAATTCCAGCATCGTATTTACATTCCATTACGATACGATACGGTAAAAAATTTTAATATTCGTGTAATAAACACAAGTAATAATCAACAAGTTGTAAACGGGTTTGCTATACTACACTTTAGAAAGAGATATGAGTGTCATGAATGATGAATTCTATATGACACTTACACCAACAGTTACATCAACACTTACACGCACAAATTATGAAAAGCTGATGAGTGATTTTGAGACGCAATTGCGAAAACCAATAAAACTTAATCCAAAGTATAAATGGTATGCATCATTGATGAATACATTTATACCTATTGATTTATCACTTGTAAAATCAGCGGATTATACTAATTACTGGTTTCAGTATGTGTGGAGTGCACAAAAACATCCTTCATCAATTCCAGTATTTTCTGAGAAGCATTTATTCATATCAGATGGTTATCATTTTCAAGAATTTTGTAGAGTCGTCAACAACAATTCAAAAAATATAGGTAATGATTATACCTTGACAAAGACATCCATTCCATTAACAATTTCGGAGAATGAATATGGAAAAATGGTACTTACATTTACTAATGATATACCAATGAAACGTTTTATTGGATTTGGTATGTATCCGGGATTTGCAAAACAATTTTTAGGACTAACTGATGATGAATTTACACAACAATCTATCAGACGTCGTCTATTTCGCGTGGAATATGATAATAAACGTATCCGTTTACAACCAATTATTATTGAAAACACGCGCGGAAATTATGTTAGTGTGATTTTTTCAAATTTAACCAAAGTAATAAAACGAGGAACAACAGCAACATGTGTAAGAAAAATTATCAAACATAAGAATGATGATGAGAGTAATAGAAGAGTGGATGTTGAAGTTAGCATTATCGCAAGTAATAAATTATCGGGAACTACAGGTCAAATAATAAGAAGTGTTACTGAAAATGCATCTGATGTCAATACTGAAGTTGATGAAAGTAGGCAGGATATGTTTTTACCGATACAACTTAAGGAGTTTTCATATATTCGTTGTAGATTATTACATCATGTAGATAAGCAACCATTACAGTATAAATATGAGACGATTGTAGGTAGACCATTTCTTGTATTGAAAATAACTCCAGAAGAAACATGATTTTTAATGAGTATATGCAAATAGAAATTGAAAATGGAAGTAAGGAAAAAGTAGTTGATTTAAAAAACATTGTAAAATTAGATGATGAATATGAAGTCGCATTACTTGATATTATGTATGAATATACACCTTTCTCTCTATATCAATTAAAAGCAAACCAAAAGGATATTGCAAAAGAGACACTTGATTTAAGATTCGTATTAAAAGTTGAATATGATGGGTTGTATACTGAGAGTGATCGTCAAAATTTATTGGCATCATCATATAATTCAGTAACACGTGTGCAACTTTCAGAATTTGATATATGGAATTATCAACGAAGTAGCTCAGACAAGTATGAGGGGGGTATTGGTATAACCAGTGTACATCAACATAATAAAGGAGATCTTGATATTAAAACTATCGTTCAATTATTAAATGAAGGGATAGAAGATCATAGTGACGCAATAAAACATGTGATAGGAATTCAATTTAGAAATACTAGTGGAAAACAGTTAATTACTACAGATAGATATTTCACATTACCGAAATCTGAGATTGATGAGAATATAAATTTGATATATTTACACTTACCGTATTACATACATTCAGTAGAGTTATCAACATGGTTGACGAATTTGACAAATCTTCCCAAGGTGATAACAAGAACAGGAATTCCATTACCGTATGCACCATTAACGAATAAAGCTTTGGATTGTAATATGATAGATCCAATAAAGAAAGCAATAGGTAATTTAAATGTGGTGGAAAATCAATATAAGCAAGATGGATTGAATATATTTGTGTATTGTGATTTGATTGAATATCAAATAGTAGGATCCATTAATTCCCCATTGCTGAGACTTACGTCATTAGATAGATCAAAAAAAGGTATAAATTGGAGACAGTTTACTGAACTACAGTATATTCCCTTAAAGTATCGCCAGTTTCACAACTTTACAGTAAGTGTTCGTGGAGAAAAAGGAGATCCTATCACAAGTGGAAAAATCTATTTAACATTACATTTCCGAAAACGATGACTTCTTTTAGTACTGATTACACACCGAGAACTAAATCAGTTCCATTTGTTGGTGGTTCAATGCCAATCTATGAACAACCGGTAATAGAAATAGAGGGTGAAGGTATTAGAGATGTAATTAAAGCAGGAGTTAAAAAAGGTTCAAGAATTGCTAAATCAAAGATTGTGAGAAAAGTTAAAGGTCAAGCTATTGCCACCACAAAAAAGAAATTGAATCAAGTTAAAAAAAAGATTCAAACACAATTGAATCAAAAGGTTGCTCAAGTTGTTAAGAAATGTGTAGGAGTTAAGACATTACCAAAAAAGGTTACACAAAAAATTAATAAGGAAGTTAAATCGATTATGAGAAACCCTCCACAGAAAATTAAATCAAAAATTAGAAAAAATGTCAGTATGGAAATCAAAAAGGCAGTTCCAACAAACCCATCTATAAAAGGTGGGTTATCACATGAACAATTAGTTAAACAAGCGGAACGTGCCATTTATTCAGGTGCAACTTTCTAAACTGCGTAAAAGAAACATTTTGAAAAGGAAACAAAAGAAACAACAGAGACCGACACAAAAGAAACGTATGAAATTACATGGAAAAGGTGTTTTTGGTGTTCTTCGCAAATTTTATAAAGAGGCTAAGAAAGGATATAAAAAGTATAGGAAGGAGACTTATTGATATAGTGAAAATCATCTATAAAAGGCATGTCAACACATGAAAATTAGTTTTACAAGCATTCAGGTACAATGTATAAAAGAAAAAAGTTGATTAAAAGGAAACCAAAGAGAAGGAGACGCAGGGTGTTACACGGGGGTAATATTTTTGATGATATAGGAAATTTTATTAAGGGAGCAGTAAAAACAGTTATAAAAGCTTTCGCTTAATATAGCTATAAAAGGAAGGTAAAGAGAATCACATGCAAATATGGGTCTTGCACTAGGAAGGATAGCAACAAAACAGGTTGCAAAACAAGCTGCGCGACAAGTAGCTAGACGTGTAACAAAACAGGCAGTTAAGAGAGTAGCGATACGTGGTGCAAAAGAGTTAGGAAAAGGTGCTGCGCTGGCTGCAGTTGGTGTAGGTGCAGATGCGGCTATAAATAAAATGCGTGGTGGTGGTCGTGGTGGTC
>WIPJ01006344.1:0-22731 GCA_018155075.1 Cassiopea andromeda
ACGATGAATTCTTTTAGTACTGATTACACCCCAAGAACTAAATCAGTTCCATTTGTTGGTGGTTCAATACCGATATATGAACAACCGACAATAGAAATAGAGGTTGAAGGTATTAGAGATGTAATTAAAGCAGGAGTTAAAAAAGGTTCAAGAATTGCTAAATCAAAGATTGTGAGAAAAGTTAAAGGTCAAGCTATTGCTACCGCAAAAAAGAAATTGAATCAAGTTAAAAAAAAGATTCAAACACAATTGAATCAAAAGGTTGCACAAGTTGTTAAGAAATGTGTAGGAGTTAAGACATTACCTCAAAAGGTTACACAAAAAATTAATAAGGAAGTTAAATCAGTTATGAGAAACCCTCCACAGAAAATTAAATCAAAAATTAGAAAAAATGTGAGTATGGAAATCAAAAAGGCAGTTCCAGCGAAGTCATCTATAAAAGGTGGGTTATCACATGAACAATTAGTCAGACAAGCGGAATGTGCCAGTTATTCAGGTGCAAATTTCTAAAATGCGTAAAAGAAAATTTTGAAAAGGAAACAAAAGAAACAAAAGAAACGTATGAAATTACATGGAAAAGGTGTTTTTGATGTTCTCCGCAAATTTTATAAAGAGGGTAAGAAAGGATATAAAAAGTATAGGAAGGAGACTTATTGATATAGTGAAAATCATCTATAAAAGGCATGTCAACACATGAAAAATTAGTTAGACAAGCGTTCAGGTACAATGTATGAAAGAAAAAATTTTATTAAAAGGAAACCAAAGAGAAGGAGACGTAGGGTATTACATGGGGGTAATATTTTTGATGATATAGGAAATTTTATTAAGGGAGCAATAAAAACAGTCATAAAAGCTTTCGCGTAATATAGCTATAAAAGGAAGGTAAAGACAATCACATGCAAATATGGGCCTCGCACTAGGAAGGATAGCATTAAAACAGGTTGCTAAACAAGCTGCACGACAAGTAGCTAGACGTGTAACAAAACAGGCAGTTAAGAGAGTAGCGATACGTGGTGCAAAAGAGTTAGGAAAAGGTGCTGCGCTGGCTGCAGTTGGTGTAGGTGCAGATGCGGCTACAAATAAACTACGTGGTGGACGTAAATTAAGTGGCGTTCGTCGTATTCGTTATCGGAGAAAAAGAGGTATATAAGCAAGTCAAGTATCACTATTAGTTAGTTTACAAGTGTCAACATGTCTGAGGGATTAAATTTATTCAAGCAACCTTTTAGTGATGCATCTATTATTTCAAGAACGGATACAGACTATTATCCATCAGATGCAATTCCTGACAATAGCAAGGAAACAATTCAAATCGAGGTTATTAACAAATCCGAGGTTGATTTCATTGATTTGACTTCTACTGAAATTATAATGAATTTGAGAATTCAAAACAAAGCAAACAATGCCAACTTAGCTACTGATTTGAAAACTGCTGGTTATGGAATTTGTAATAATTTTGGTCATGCAATGTTTAAGCAGATTACGATTCAAGAGGGTGCTGTTGAAATGAATCCATCTACGGGGACATACCCCTACCAGGTTGATTTTGAGAATATGTTGCAATATGATGAGAGAGATTTGGAAGGTAGAGCAAGACTTGAGGGGTATATTCCCGACACAGCATCAGAAGATGCGATGGCAAAACTGTATGCAGATGATAATGATAATAAAGGATTAACTGTACGATCTGCATTGTTTGATGATGGGAAAACTGTTCAAGTGATAATGAAACCTCATTTAGGACCATTGGCTCAGAAAAGATTTTTATTACCAAAAACAAGAGTTGTATTCAAACTTATTCCAAACAGTGATGATTTTCTTTTAACTTATGCTAATAACGCACCAACAAAAACATATGGTGTGTATATCAAAGCGATTAAATTAAGAATTAGAACTGTGAAACTTACACCACAAGTAGCTACACAAATTTACAGAAATTTGCAAAAGAGAAGGGCTATTTACCCTACTCCTACCCCTACAATGACAACTAGTCTTATTGAGAATGGATTGCGTTATTGGGAAAAAGATAATATCTTTTCCGGGAAAGTACCGAAATTGTTGATGTTTGCAATTGGTAAGAATGCAGCATAGAATGGTTCACGCTCACAGAATCCATTCTATTATAGAAATTTGAATATTTCAGAGGTGCGCATCTACATTGATGGAATTCCTATAATTCAACCCATCACAACAGACTTTGCAAATAATAATTATAAAGAGGCTTTCCTTCAGATTTTGAATGCTACAGGAAACAAAAGCACACTGTTGAATGAAAACACATGGCCAATTAACAATATTTGGGTGGTGGATTTAACACCAAAAGGTAGAAATGCATTGTATGAATATTACCCAGCAAGATCAGGAAATTTGAGAATTGAAATAAAAGTTAATGCAGCAACTGCAGGAGGGCCGCATACAATCATGTTTTATGGATTGATGGATTCTGTTAGTGAAATTGATTCTAATAACAATGTGTACAAGAACTGGTAGATTTCTGTACACAAGCAACCCTCTCTCTCTCAAATAATAGCTTAAATATGAAACCCATTGTGAGGAATATAGTGAAGATAAAGACCAATAGTTCAGTTGTTAGAGTCTTATTAATAAAGCTCACCAAACAACAACAACAGAAGCAACAAGTAAAGATAAAAAAGAGTAATGAACGATATAAAACTTAACTATATTATGAGACGATTTCAACCTATTTTCAGAGGAGTATTTGGGAAAAATGAATTGGATAATATTAAAATTACAGGATATCCATTCGCTGTTGTATCCAATGAATCAGATTTTGGAACAAGAGGGACACATTGGGTTGCTTTATATTTGGATGTATATGGAAATTGTGACTTTTTTGATTCTTATGGGCGTATGCCAAAACCAGACATTAGAAAATTTATAGATAAGCATACAAATTTTGGTTGCGGATATGGTGGGATTGCATGTGGAAAATTAAGAGTTAATAGGAAACAATTGCAAAGTTATACTACTGATGTGTGTGGACATTATTGCATATACTTTTTAAGTAAACGTATAACAGAAAAGAGACCTATGGAAAAAGTACTTGCTATTTTTAATGAAGATAATAAATTAGAAAACGATAGATTCGTTTTAGATTATGTTAATAATAATTTTATAAGATAGAAAAAATGTCTTTTTCTTCAGTCCAAATCTAAACTAAAATGTCCATATGGCAGGGTTGTAACTGTATCCTTTAGAATATATCGTTTATCATCGAATGGAGTAAGTTCCATTTTTGTAGCTTCAACTGTAGACATGCTCATATGTCTTGATTGAATTTGACATCTCGTCTGAAAAGTTGATGAGTTGCTATCCAATACGTGTCTGTATCTCGCAAATGATAATCCTTTGCTACTGCACCCTTTCACTTTATTAGTATTAGCTCCACTCTCAGTCTCAAATGAATATACATTTGGTCTTAAGGCAACAAAATTTGTGATGTTATCACCAGGGTTTTCATTTTTCATTTTCCCGATAACCTACAAGCAATGAAATCATTAAACATACTAATAAACAAAGAATAATCAAATGAATAAACAAACGAATAAACAAACGAATGTACAAACCTTTTTGTTTACATCAGATTTTAATGGATGATTTGGTGGGTAATCACTACAATCAAAATCATCTTGATTGTTTAGAATAACTGCGTCTCTCTCTTCGACACTCATCGGGATATCATAAATGAACGAATCTGTGTCCATATAACACAATTCTGGCATTTTACCATTTTTACTGAATTTTGGTCTTGCAAATTCATAATGGAACTTGTACATGAGTGTCTTGCTCAGATCCAAGATGGTACTACCTGCATATATCGGCTTGTTTAATTCGATCATTTCATGCTTCATTTGCACAGTTGTGATTTCATCATTGATGTCAACAGCATTGTAGAAATTCGGTAGTCTAAAAAACAATATAATACAATAATATACATTGTAATAATACATAGTTCTAGCAATGACTCTTCTAATAGTCTACTAACCTTGTATATTTTCGCAATATTTCACCATCTGTAATAATTTTATGTTTGCAATGATTGCGGACATTTTCCATTGTCTTGCCAAAAACTGAATTGTTCATAAGTTTGTAGAAATCTTTAGCAAACTTTCCAACAGCATGCTTGCGCTTTTCTGTGTTGTAGTCAATGTATGGTTTCATCCATGCCTTTTGCCTAAATTGAATGATTTTGTGTACTTTCTTCACTTTTAAACCGTTCTCAATTGCTTGTTGAAGATTGGTGTAATGCGTGATGTAATCTTTTTTGTTTTCCAAATTCGGAATCAGTTTCATGCTGGATTTGAACTTTTTCTCACCATACGTTTGAGCATGTAAATCTTTTTGAGTTTGTGATAACATATCCTCAGTCGGTTCTTTTCTTTCGGGGAGAAATGGTAAATCTGAATGATTATCATGCAAATCTTCAGGATAAACAATATCACACTTGAATGTATATCCAATTCCGTCGGGTCTTGATGAAATCAAATTGAGCACGTTTACAGTTGTTTTGTTTAAATCCACAAAATTCAATTGTTCGACTCCACTCATGAATTTGAATTCCCCATACGGTAATTCTTGGGACATTGCCCATCCATACAAATTGTTAGCATCCAAATACAACAATGAATTTGTATTGCCTTTCGCTTCAGCCTTTCGCTTTACCACAGATGTGATCCCACCGCGAATACTTTCTTCAATTGTGAGGTAAATGTCTGACTTTTCCTTGGATAATAATTCAAGTTTAACCTTGGTTTTTTCCAACATCGCATCCCATGAAAATGCGGGTAATGAAATATATCTGAAAGATTTATCAAAGATTTAGATAATCAATACATCATTAAGATATAAATTATTATTAAGATATAAATTATTATTAAGATATACCTCATAGGATCTAAATTGCTGTAATTTCCTGCAGCTTGTGTTCTGAATCTTTCAACTACACATTGTAACAAGATGACATCCAATTCCATATACATTTCCATATATTCACCAAAATTTCCAAAATCAAAATGATGCCATACATCTAGCATGTGTTGATACAATTCATCACTAATGTGTTGTTGAGTTAAATCATTGAAGAAATCAGCTTGAGATGGTGGTTGTGAATTCCCCAATTTATCATCACTATCAAACCAACTGGATGGAAAAACACCTTTCTTTGTAACAAGTTCTTTTGCTCGAACTTTCCATGCATGCTCCATGTCAGTCAAGGTGATGTCATCAAAAATCCTGTTTCGGTAATCAAATGTATCGTATGGTGAAATATCTGTTTTCTTATTTCTTCTAGCATGATTCCTTGATCTTTCATTAACCAATTGTTGTAATTCATCACCATGTCTGACTCTTCCTTCATACAGCAAGTTCACCTCCTCCTCAGATCGGAATATTCTCAAACATTTGTATGTTAGATATGCATCTAAATCATGTTTGTCACCATCCTCCAACATAGATTATAAATTGTCCAAACTGCTGTTGAGGAATGCCAGAGAATCAATAAATTTTAATGTATTGAATCTTTTCTTCTGTCCAATCTCCTCATCCTCCAAATCATCATCATCATCATCATCATCATCATCATCATAACCATTGCCGTCTCGACGGTTTGGTGTGAAAATTGCTGCGCATCTGATTTTCTCGGTTGAACTTGCAATAACACTCACGTTGAATCTTGAACATGTTGCATAATCAGTTTAGAATCATATCCACTGAAATTGTGAAATACAACAGGAATGGGTATACCTTTCAAAGTCAAGTTATTCAGATTGCAGTGTTTACATGCTGAACCGCGATATTTTCCGGTGATGTGGCAATGATCAGCTTGTTTTCTTGATAAATCATCATAATCATGTAATCGACGTTTGCATAAAAAACATGTTGTTGATAGCACAAAATTGGTGCCAGTGTATGTTTTCACTTCTCTACGCCAATGAGGGTCAATTGATGCAATACTGTATGATACAGCAATAGGTTTATGATCTCCAATAACCTTCCTTGTACCTGTAAGATAATTAGATACAATTTTTTAAAAAAATTATTAATACTATTTAAAAAATTATTAATACTATTTTAAAATAATTATTAATACCATTAGCATTATTACACTCACCGTTATTATTATCATCATCAACTTTTTCCACAATACATTCAAAATCTGCATATATGACAAATGGTAGTCTCCACATGTTCTTGAAATTTCCAAATTCCATTGTAGTCTTTCCTTCTGGATATGTCACACTACCTTTCTTGTAGCATATTTTCTTATGTTCATCCAGTTCTTCTTGTGTCACTTTGTGTGTAAGACATGATAAACAGTAATATAATTTTCTGTGTTCCTTATGTCCTTTGCGTCCTTTCAGCAAACGGCTAATATTCTTTACATAAACATAATGTGATTCACCATCTTCATTAATGATTAATAAAAGTACAATCTCTTTCCACTCCTCATCAACATCATGCTCACGATCAATGTGTGCTGATCTGTATACAACAACTTTATTCTTTTCTGTCAATCCCCAAATGTTGATTAGTAAATTGTTATTATCTTCGAATTGTTTCAGCATCTTTTTATCCATTGGATTCACAGGATACACGAGTCCTTCCTCATTCAATTATTTTGCCACTCTATCATGGTCTCTGGCTATATCCTCGTTATGCAATGCTGCAAGGATGGCCCATTTGAAACATTTCTCATCATCATTTTGGACATTGATGCATGCTTGCTTGTTTTTAATTGTGTTGGGGAGCGGTAAATACTTGCCACCTCTAATCACTTCAAAGTCAAATACATTTAAATTTGCTTGCATGATATAACTTAAAATCCATCCACTCCCTACTGCTTGAAACTCTTCCACGAAACCCCAAAACTGTTGTGTGAAATCCTGCATTCTATCTTCACCTTGTTCTTTTGAAGTTCCATACACTAATTCTTGCATTTTTGAATTGTAGATTACAGGTTGGTGCATCCATTCATACTGCTGTTTATCCATCACCATTCGTTTGAATACCAATTCCATCACCGTCATATATTTGATTCCTTGGTTATGTTGTTGACTTTCATTGAAAATAGCATTGGTAAACTTCTCTTGTATTTCTTGAAGTTGGGTATTGATGTTTGGCATTCGTTGTAACTTTGCAGGGTTAACATTCTTGAATTTGTAGATGACAATTGACTTTTTTGCTTTCTCTGATGGTTTAGGTCTTTTCGCCCCCAAAACATTTCTCACATGCTGAAAATCAGTCTTTCTTTTTCTACCACCACCACCAATAAATTCAACAGGTGCATCTCTAAGTACATCACCTTGATGAGTTGATCTTACATGTAGATCTCGATTATATTTATTATCGTAAGTGTTTTCACAGTAACGGCACTTGAATTGTCCAACTCTTGCTTTTTTCGCAGGAACTGAATCATCGTTATTCTGATCGATCTCATCAGAATGAACAGTTCTCAAGTGTCTGTGTAATCTATCTCTTCTTGTGTATGGCCTAGTACAGAAACGACATACGAACATCCTCCTCCCATCAATTATCTGCGCCATGACTAATGCGATTAATGTGAGTGTTGAATTTATAGTTCTACTGCTATCTAATTATCACACTTTAGTTAATTTACATAACACTAAATTTACCATTTATGGTAACTTGCAGAATTTGGCTACTTGCAGATTTTGGCTACTTACCGATTTTGGCTAGTTTTTTGTTATGCAAATCGTAACTGGTAGACTTTTGTTAACTAATTCTAAATATAGGTGATGGGTATATATAAGTGGGTGTATGCGTAAGCTCTCATGTATCAAGATGTATTCATTCTATAAACGACTGTTCTTGGATGCTAATAAAGTTGACTCATTTGGGTTAACTCTTCCACATGCTGGCTTCGATACGAATATCTACTACAAGCTGAGTAATGATATCATCCTCTGCGATGGAGTATTCCACCAGAGTGCTGAAGATACAGAGAATTTCTACTATGTTCTAGAAACCAGTGAAAGCGGGGAAAAAAGATATGTTGAGCGTGAATTTTTCGAATGGTGTTCACTTGATGATAGAACAAATTGCGTGACTACAAGTTATTGGTTGAATGTTAATTTCATGGAGATTATCAACTCCGTTAAAGATGATCTACCTCCATTTGTGACGGTGAAAAGAAATTCAACAATGCTGTTCACAGTTGATGATATTGGGAACTTTTTTCTCGATGTTGATATCACTTCAGGCATGCTTAATCCGAATGTATTATTCAAAGACTATAAACACTTTTGTCCGTTTTTAGTTAATGAAAAGGGTGAGTCTCACTGTATGCATTGTGGGTGGTTATATGATGGTAATGCACAATGTGATTGTTGGAAATATTCTGATTTAGAATCTGATTAAATTTTCATGTATGTGTGTTTTTCTTGTCTTCAGTCTAGTATAAATAGAACTCTGAAAAAAAATCATCTATATGCAATATGAGCGGTCTAGAGTATTTTTTAAGTGTGAAAACATTTAATTCCTCAATTGATATTACACATTTACTGCCAAAACTTACAACCGATTGGGAATGTAGTATTCATAGTTAAATTTGGAGGGGTCAGGTGCAAACCCTGAAGTTGAAGTTATGAGACTTAATTGTAATGCAATTGAATTCGATAAAAGTCTCAAACAACAGCATCTTATTGAAGTGCTTGTTAATACTGTACAATTACAACACGTGAAAACATTTCGATGGAAGAAAATTATTGTTAGCAATCCAACTAATTTCCAAGTATCACTAACCGATCTTAGGAATACCCCCGTTACTGTGAAAAATGATGGATCACATGCGCTTTTAATTTTTCGAAAAAGATTATAAATTGGCAACCCTCAGCAATGAATGTCATTTCATGTTTATGTACGATTGAGATACAAACAGATTGGCCTAATGTATTGTCCTATTGATAAAGCAAAAGCAATGTGGCTTTGTTTAACGTTATTGGTTGTGTTTATTCTGGTTTTGTGTATTGTTTTACCAATTACACTCACTCACCCGCGAACAGATTCGTGCGCAGTAGAAGGATGTCTTTTTGATAATGAATGTTTAGATAGATGTATTTCTGAGAACAATCAATTAACTACTGATCATTCAACTATAGTTCCTCCACCAGTTTCTACTACAGATTCACCAGTTTCAACTACAGATTCTTCCACATATCCTACAGATCCTCCAGTTACAGATCCTCCAGTTACAAACCCTCCAGTTACATGTAGTCCGACAGCTTGTAATAAAGCGTGTACACTCGGATGTTAAGATGGATGAATTTAAAAATTATTAGATGTCTTATGGATATGCTCAAACAAAACTCTGTTTGTCAATATACGTTAAAAGAACAGTTAATTGCCAAAAGAATTTTTAGAGAAATTAAAACTATTCAAGAAGTGGATCCTATTTTCTATAATATTGTTAAACAAAATCCTAGTGCAGATTTGGTTGTTGCATTGCAGTTTATTTTCAGCGAGGGGAAAATAACTTTTGGACGTATTGTCGCCGCATACAGATTCACCGCTTATTGCACTATTTACCATGAAGATGGACCATATAAAATTCTTAAATTATTTGATAATTTCTATCTCAATAATATGAAACCATGGCTTGATTATCATAGACTCTGGACTAGAATTTACGCAAGAGAAAAAACTGACTCATGTTGTAACATCTTATAAGATTAAAAATGTATTTTATTAAATGGAATGTTTACTACTAACTCGTTTTCATTGTCTAGAGCTATCTCCATTAAAGTATTAAAGTCTGGAAAGTCCTGATAAGATTCTTCCATTACCTTGTCCATGTCCATATCTTGCGTTGTCTCATCTTGGTTTGATTCTAATTTCTTTATTGCCTCATCTATCATATCAAACAATTCATCGTATTGCTGATATGATTCATCGTGTTTGCTCAACTCCTCAATACGTTTGTTTATCAACTCATCATTTTCTCTCGCTTCATCACATTCTTGCTTGTCCATCACTTCATCGCATTCTTGATTATCCATCACTTCATCGCTTTCTTAGTCGTATTCTTCACCAGTTGTTTCAAGCTTAGCATACTCTCTCGCTAATCTATTCATCTCCTCCAGCAAAATTTCTGTGCATTCTATAATGCTAACACATCTAAACTTATTTCTGAGGCTAGCTGATCTTATCGCCTCCTGTAAAGCTTGGGTCATCATCCTCGATATACGTCTCTTTTCAACCATCATGATTAACTAAACTATGTCCATGCGTCTCTGTGTTAACTGTTTTTCGATATATCTCACAGGGATAATATATTACTCAGTATCTTTTGACATATTGTATGGTTTCTGTCACCGTTATTGTGTAGGAAATCATCCACGCATTTTATCAATTGTTCTTCATACGGGTTCTTATCTAGCTCTGCGCACTTCCAAAATTTGCGTATTGCTAGCACATCTTTTAGAATTATTGGGAAATGATGTAATACAAACTTTAAATTATTCCCACGGTAGCAATCATCTCTATGAATCACCTCATTACCTCTGCATCCTAAGCAATACTCTGAACTTTTGTCTTGAAGCTTTTCATTTACCATTTTAGACCATGATATTATCACCTCATCTTTCCGTAAATTTTCCTCTCGTGCCTCAACATGTTCTCTGTAATATCCCTCTATACTCTCCTTTATCTCACGTGCATTTGCATACAACTCCACTAATAACCTCTGTTGAATGTCTAATTTCTCTCTTTTACCTTGCACTTCCATTCCCACTTGATTATAATTAGTCACATACAAATTTAGCATTTGATTTTCCCCAACTCCATGCACTTGCTTCTGTTGTATTATCCTCTCTCCTCCTCCTACAATTTGCATTCCATTCACCAATATCTCATGCTTACTCTTTAATCCATCCTTTGTCTGTATTACTTTTACTCCTACAGTCAACTGTTTTCGCAAGATTGATAAAATCTGGTAAAATCCAGCTTTCTTCATTTTTATTTTTTCATCTTCTACTTCAATTGTTAATATTTCTCTACTTTCACCATACACCACCATACATTTCCCATCTGTTTCCACCTCTACTAAACGCTCCATCATCTTCAAACTCACTTTCCAAATGATTTATTTTCGGAATTATTTTATTTTTAACTCCTCTTGAATCTTCTTCGCAATGTCAAATATTCTTTCCTTTAACTCGTCATTCACAATATTTTTCATATTATCAGAATCTATTGCTGTTATATAACCTCCTTTTCGACCTAAAACAGATATCGATTTCCCTTCTATTCGAAAGTCAATTAATATAGATACTTTTTGATCCATCTTCTTGCAACTCAATTTCTAAATGAATAGATTTTCAATGTCTCAACCTAATATAATCATGAGGGTGTGGGGACACCTTCACTATATTCGTGAGGGGGCGCGTAACCCTTTTATATTATTTATTTTTCTCTTTTTTATCCATATTTTTTTTTGTAATATTTTCTAATATTTTCAAAATTAGGGTTAGGGTTAGGTTTTGTCATTGCGGAGGAGAACTCACTTGGGAATAGATAACAATAGGTACATACATGTGCTTCTGTGCACTCGGATGCTTCTAGAGAACAATAGGTACGTATAAAGAACAATAGGTACAGGGTACAGTGCGGCCAAATGCAGGCCTATACTCTACTACTGGGCTTTGACTCACCAGTCTGTTTCATGGGAAGAACTAGAAAGAACATTGAGTGAAGACTTATCAGCAATGAAAAAGTACTTTGACAGCTGGTACCTCCGAATGAATACTACAAAACCTGTCTCTACAGTATTCCATCTCAACAATAGAGAAGCCCATAGAAAGCTAAAGATAAATTTTGATGGAACAACATTGCCAACAGAAGAAAACCCAAAGTATCTTGGGGGTGACCCTTGATAGACAACTAACATACAAAAGGCACCTTGAGGGAGTTTCTAGAACGATTGGTAAAAGAAATTGCATACTAAGAAAACTAGCTGGTACCACTTGGGGTGCATCACAGACCCTACTTCACACATCATCCTTGGCCCTGTGCTATAGTGCTGAAGAATATTGTGCACCTGTATGGACTAGAAGTGCCCAAACTAGCCTTGTTGACGTGAAACTTAGGGACTCTATGTCTCTATGCGCATTGTCACATGATGCCTCAAGCCTACACCAGTGCAATGGCTACCAGTAATGAGTGCAATAGCACCACCACACCTAAGAAGAGAAGAAATGAATCAAAAATGGATTGAAAGAGCACAGGCAGAAGAAATAACACCCCTGCAAAACATATTCAAACAGGCCCCATCAACCTCAAGGCTAAAATCAAGATCACCATTCTATCTGTCCAAAAACTTAAACTACAATACCCACGAAAAGTGGAGGGAAGAGTGGAATAACAAAATACCAAATGGGGGAGAACTTGTTGATGACTCATGTGCACAATTACCTGGCCTTCATAAGCAAAGAAGAAAATACTGGACAGCTGCCAACTGTCTAAGATGCAGAGTAGCACGCACAGCTGATAACATGCGCAGATGGGGACTCAAAGACACACCAACATGCCCCAAGTGTAATGCCTCCACACAACACAGACCACCTTGTACTGCATTGCCCATACACTAAGCTGGAAGGAGGATATAAAACCATCAACCATTGTGATGAAGACTTCCGGACCTGGAGTGAATCAATGGACTTGGAAGTGTAGCCAAACAACATTACTACTACTTGAAGTGTTGATCTGTTATTATTATTATGAAGTGAAAATGTCATTTGATTTTAGGTATTTACGATCAAGCTGCCGGGGATCTTCCCCATACCTATGGCAACAGGAAAGTTTGTTACATGCTTGCTAACAGTTATATGTAATCCAGTAGTTGATGCAGAAATTTACTGTTCAGAGTCTTTATATTGACAGTGTTTCGTAAAATATGTGATGTACTTGTAAGGACTATTTTTTGTATTTCTTGCAAGTTTGGTTCTCCAGGGATTGATTTGAGGTGATCTAGGACTCCCTTTTTTACCATTCCAAGTGCACCAACTACGACAGGTATAACAGTTGTTGTAAGCCACCACATCCTTTCTATCTCAATTTGAAGATCTTTGTATTTAGAATGTGTATCAAAGTCTCTTACAGAAATATTTCTGTCTGTCGCAATCGTCATGTCAATAAGGAGGCATGTTCTGCTTTTGTATTCCTTGATGACTATATCTGGCCTGTTTGCTTGTGTTGTTCTATCTGTGTTTATTGGGAAGTCCGATAGTATTGTGGTGTTTTCTCCTTCTACAACTGGTGTCGTTCTATGTTCATACCATTTCTCAGCGTGTGGTGTCGTGCAATACGTGCAAATTTTCCAATGAAAGTATTGTCCAACTCTAGTATGCCTGTTCTTATATTCAGTTGGTGCAAGTATAGAGCATCCTGACACTAGATGATCTACTGCTTCAATCTCTGCCAAAAGTACTTGGAACACCAATTAATTACTGTGTAATTTCTGATAAAAATGAGTTTCTTATCCATGTCGAGTGATGGAAATCCCCTTCCCCCCCAAAACAATGTTGGATTAAGTGTTTATTTGTCAGAGAAGGGTCTGCAAGCATAGCGGCTTTTTCTGTACCTTTCAACACTGTATTTAACAACATTGTTTTGAGGGGGAGAGGGGGAGACTACTAAATGAGCAGCAGAAATAACGCAAGTGTTCCAAGACTTTTGGCAGAGATTATTCATCATAATGATCACAAAAGCGATTTTTCAGGTCAGTACCATTTTTCACTACTTTTGATTGATAATTTCTGGTGAACAGACTTTGGTCTTGCGCAGCCATTATAAACCCTTCTGTTTCAGCATTTAGACCCATTCCACATAGCCACTGGTGTGTTTTCTCTTGATCAACATCTGCTTGCTTACTGCGCTTTGGATACTGGCCGTGAAGAGGTTTACCTTCCCATCTCTCTTGTATGTTCTTTAAACCTTCTTGCTTGGCTCTTCTCTTTAGACTCCTAGCTTGTAAAGTGCAAGGTAAGTTGGTGCCTACTGCTGTCTCTATGTTTAGCTCTGTAGCAAACTTGGTGCTTTCTTTCTTCATTGAATGTAGTTTTTTTCTTTGCTCATGATTATGCACCAACTGTAGCCTTAGTGGTTTCAAGGTATTTCTTCATGCTGATTGTTGTTGTCTTTAAGGTCAATTCAAGCTGTATCATTCCTCTACCTCCTTCATTTTGTAGAATGTACAATCTGTCTACATCAGCCTTAGGATGATGCATTCGATTGCACGTCATGAGTTTTCTGATTTTGGTATCCATTTTCTTTATATCTGACTGTGTCCAGTTGACTATGTTGAAGCTGTATGTTACTACGGAGATAGCTAATGTGTTTATAGCTTCTATGCGGTTTGCAGAGTTAAGGTACGTTTTTAGTGTTGCATTGACTCTATGATAACATTCTTTTCTTATCTTTTCCTTCATCTGGCTGTGTTGGATTCCATCACTCTCATTGACGCCTAGATACTTGTAGTATTCTTCTTGATCGAGGTATTTTATGACCGTGTCTCTGTCCAAGTCTAGTGATACTGATCTTGTTAGCTTACCTTTCTTAAATGAAACCTTTGCACAATTGTCTAATCCAAATGTTATGCCAATATCATCACTAACTTTCTTTATGAATTGCAGCATTTCCTCAAGAGTTTTGTCATCCTTAGCAAACAACTTCAAGTCATCCATGTAAAACAAGTGACTTATAAATCGCTCTTGGATCTTGTAGCCATATCCTATACCATTGAAAATAGTAGATAAAGGAGCTAGCGCTAAACAGAATATCAGTGGTGATAACGAATCTCCTTGGAAGATACCACACTTTATA
Source organism: Cassiopea andromeda (assembly GCA_018155075.1). Lineage (NCBI taxonomy): Eukaryota > Metazoa > Cnidaria > Scyphozoa > Rhizostomeae > Cassiopeidae > Cassiopea > Cassiopea andromeda. The sequence continues at coordinate 14,857 of WIPJ01006344.1, forward strand.
TCAATTTTGTTCGATCTAAGTGTATCCTTTTTGTCTGATAGTAAGAGATTGGTTTTCCATAATGACATATTAATCTTTAGGAAATGTATTATTATGGGGGAGATCTTATATAGCTTACGTGCGTTTCCAGTTATGAGGTACACTATCAAAGGCCTTACACTAGTTGATCCAAGCCATACTGAGGTTTCTGTACCCACCCTTGCACTTTTCATTGATCATTCGATTTATTAGGAGTTGATCGTTACATCCTTATGAACCTCGTTTGCATCCTTGTTGCTCTATGGGAAGAATATCAGTTGATTCTATGACGCTATAGGTTCGTTCAGCGAGACTTGAAGTGAGCAGCTTGTATATTGTACGTAAACATGTTATAGTTCTATAGTTCTTTGGATTGTTTGTGTGTTTGGATTTGGGGATCAAGTATGTCAACCCTTCTGGTAATCAATCTGGGTTGTTTTCTGTGTTTCTCATTATCTTAGACAATAGATTTGCTAGAAGATCATGTGTGCATGGGAGTGAGGGAAACCAAAAGTTTGTTACTTTGTCCATTCCTGCTGACTTCCATTTATGTGACTTATTTAAAGCTTTTTCCACTGTTGCTGTAGTTGCATCTGTCCATTGCTCTTCTTCAATATGTGCGTTATTTTGCTCTATGGTTTCAACCCATTCTGCATTATGATTGACTTTTTTATCACTACTCCAAACGGTTTTCCAATACTTTTCTACATTTTCAATGGGTGGAGCTTGCCTTATCAATCTCTTTTCCTACTTCTCTATAAAACTTCTTGGCATCTGTTGTAAATATCATATTCTGTCTATAGAACTTCGATCTTTTGTCGTACCTCCTCATCCTGTGGTCTTTGAGTTGCATTTTCTGCTTTATCATTTCTTTTACCTCTAATATATTTTCACTTGTCAGTTGGTATTTTTTAGTCATTTTTCTGAATCTCCTTCCTTTAACATTAACTCCCCTTTGTAGCTCACTTAAAATAGATAATTATCCTTGCATATATTCTATCTCTTTTTCTAGTTCCTCTTTCCATGGTGGCCTTTTCTCCTATTACCCTTTCTCTTCTTATTGCTTGTGCATTCTTCTGTTAATACTTTTACTGTTGCATAGATTACATAGCTGATTTGCATGAGGTTTCATTCACTCATCTGTAAGATCTCCCATAGAGCGTTGTTCCCTGTACATATTTTCAACTGATTTTCTCTATTTTTTGGATTTTATGTAGGGGCTGTCTGTTACTGATCTTGGTATTTTGTATTATTCCTAGTTTCCATAGTATTTTCTCCTTAATAATCTTAATTTCAACATTTTGCAGCACTAGTGTTGTGCTTTCTAGGTTCTCTGTCCTATCTTTTTCCAGTGTCTTGATTGCTATGTCTTCAGTATCTGTTTCTATGATTTTCTCCATTACTATATCTCTGCACTGAACTAGTTGTCCACCTGCATTGTCTACTGATGCTGTTAAGTGTTGCTCTTTGCCCTTATTCATATCTTCTGTAGTGTTATCATTGCTTTCACTGATAATATCTTTTCTAACGTCCTCTTTGATCTTATGAATTTCTTCATCTGTGAGTCTTTTATTTTTTACAATATCTCTTCGAACATTTGCTAATTTGTTAGCATCAATATCCTTTTTTATCACTAAAATTTAAATTTATCTGACACGTCAGTGTCAGATTGATCCAACTCCATCGTGCGGCCGAGCTAGTAACTTAAGTGTTGTAAGGACGATACCTCAAGTGCAAATTCAGCTTAGGGGTAACTCTGCCCTCCGCTGATGGGAGGGCAAAGCTACCCTTAGGACAGAACTATACATGAACTAAAAAATCACAATACGGGACAAAATACAAACTACTGTGTATACGTCATCACAGCAGTCCAATGCCATATGATTCAATCCACCAGATACAGAGGACAACGACCAAAACTCATTGCAATCGTTTATTTTGCTTGACGAATTCAACAGTACATTTCAGTATCATTTCGTTTCTCTCTCATTATAAGTACTACTTGCAAAAAGAAGTAGATCACATACATGGTCGTCAGGCAGTTGAGTTATGTCATTGTCAACTATATCAGATACCTTATCAAGCAGGTTCCTTCTGTGAAGTGCGTATCGGCAGCAATGCAGGAAGTAAGGAATGGTAGACCCGACCCCTAAATCACATATACACATAAGACTTTCACAAGCAAAATTATGATCAAATCTATGTTCGTGTAAGTTGGAAAAACGAACTCGAAGTCTGGTTATGATGGATGACTCACAACGGTTGACAATGCCGTGCAACGATTTTATAATGGGGGCAAATATTGGACATTAGTGACTTGTTGAATGAGGATATTGTCGAAGCATTTCTTATATCAGGGTCAAGATCATTCCATGCTTTCATGCAGACTGGGAAAAACTGTTGGAAACTCTTAGTGCATGTGATATACCCGCTTTAAACAAGGTTGGATGACGTAGGTGTATTGTGTTGCATTTTCATTGGAAATATAATCGCGCAAATACTGGGGGGTCTGGTTATTGACATTCTTATAGAAAAGACATAATCTGCACTAATCTGGTTGGAGAAATGTATTGAGTGAGTGATGGCGGCTGTGACTAGAGCCAGTGAGATGTAAACAGCCATAAGTTCCTACTGCTAGCGCAACCTCAATGTAAAACAGTCAAAGTATTTGTCTAAAGTGTTCTGCAGTGTTCTGCAACTTATATGAGATCTCAAATTTGAACTCAAAGCTCAATAGTTGCGAATGTCGGAGACTCAGCGAATGCAGTCAAAACTAAACATGGAGGGTCTAGTCAATAGGCTACTCCGTCCAAGATACAATGCAATAAAAAATCTACCGAAAATCATTCATTTGGATAAGAAAATAAACAACCTCGAACAACAGCTGTTAGCAAGAATAGAAGAACAGGATACAAAGATTACAACTCTGGAGGACAGGATAGAGTCATTGGAGGGCAGAGTTGTTTTTCTCGAAAACAGCATCCAACTTCAAACCAGACGTGTCGACGACCGTGAACAATACGGGCGAAGGCTTTGCCTTCGACTCCACGGCATTCCCCTGGTAGCAGATGAAACTGCCTCCAATGTACTCAACCAAGTCAAGAATGAAGGTAAATGGTTACGAGTGAAATTATCCGATGGCGACTATGATAGAGCTCATAGAATTGGTGGGGTCAAAATCCAAAGTGGCAAAAAATCCCAGGCAGTTATATTGAGGATGGCGAGCTGGAAAGCACGCACAGCCATATACAGATCGCGTGAAAAGGGCAAAGATGCAAAGACCAAGATCCGATTGGATTTGACGAAGAGGCGTCTTGAACTGTTAAGTTTGCCAATGACGCATTGAAAGGGTTGGATGTGTCAGATTCGTTTGCTTTTGCCGATATTACCTGCCGATTTGGCCTGAAAGTAGGCAATGAAAAACTTAAATAGTTTGATTCAAAGGATGAACCAGCAAAATTTCTTCCAAACAATGAAGAAGAGCTTGAAGAGAGCGATGCAGTTAACATGGAATAAACCAGCCATCACTTGATTGTTTTACAATTAATATTTCAACATAATTTCTTTCTGCATTAAGTAAGTAGAGAGAGACTCTCCACTCATGCATTGTTTGCTATATTATCTGTTTGTGTTTATAAGCATATCTGTTTCTGTTTATGTGTATATGTCATACAACCGGGTCAAGGCCATCGCATTTTTTACACAAGTGGGTTTGTTCAGTCGACGTAAATGCCAATAGGTTTGCATGAATGGCACACAGGAATAGAAAGGCAGGTTCACATTCCAATAAGGAATAATTTCTGTATGAATCCCAGAGTTTCTTATTCCAATTGCTAAAGTAATTTGTAACCTCTCATTTTTTGTGTAGCATATCCATTATGCTTGGTCCTCTCAGCTTTGTTATTTTGGTGCGTTCTACCCCTTTTCGGACGTAATCATTCAGAAACAAATGTAGATTTTATTCAAATGTCCGTGTTGATATATTTCTGGACAGGTAACATTCTCAATGGATCCATCTTTCTTCTTTCTTTCTACAGTAGGCGTGCTGTCTTGGGGGCACTTTGTATAGGTACCAGCCATGTGTACTGGTCTTTTATCAATCCATGTACGTGCAAGAACTGGTCCTTTCATACTCCATGTTACTTCCCCCCGATTCATAGACTTTATCACTGTCTTATCAAACAGCATTTGTGGAAAACCAACACAGCCTGATCTTAAGGTTCCACAGCTTAGAATTTTGTAGTCAGAGTAGAGGTCTTCAATAAGCTTGTAAGATGTAAAAAAATTGTCAAAGAATACTGCATACCAGTGTCCTTCTATAGACTTGCATAATCTTGTAACAACAGAATAACTGAGGCCATATTGTATTCCCTGTTCTTGCTTTCCAGTATAAATATCAAAGTCCCAAAGATAACCATTTTTACTTTCAGCTCTGCACCACATTTTAATACCTCTTTTAATTGGTTTCATTGGCATGTATTGTTTCAGGGTTGTCCTCCCCTTGTATTTAATCATAGCTTCATCAATTGCTTGCTCTCTACGTGGGTCATAATTAGAAAGGAAGTTTGCACGTACATTATGTATAAAGCTTCTAACTTTGTAAAGTTTGTCAAAACCCTCTGTACCACGTTGTGGCATCAATGAATTGTCAGCTAAATGAAGATTGTTCAAAATAGCAAAGAATCTGTTTTGGGTCATTATTTGAGCAAAGGCTGGGACTCCAAGGATCCAGTCATCTGACCAATAATCACGCAACCATGGAACCTTGTGCATGCTCATTGCAATTAGTAATCCAAAAAATGCTTTCATCTCTTGCAATTAATCCTATCCCAACTAGACGAATCATTGTTTTTAGCTTTTAGAGATTGTTCTGTTTACCGATTTGTCTCTCTGACAATTTCATTCAGAATTCTGTTGTCAATAAAAAGCAAGAAAAAATCAAGCTCAGTTGATTCTTTGGGCATTACTTTGGTAGGGCCTACATGCTGCATAAAATTTGGAATCTCTATGTCAACCTTTTCATTGACCCAGTCAAGTCCATCAAAAACAGTTTTTGCTGGCCTGCCCCTGTCATTTCCAACAACTCTCGGCTCATCTTGTACTTTTTTGGAAGTTATTTCGAAATCTGATAACCTCAGTGGTGGCTCATCATTGGTTAGATCATGGGTTGTAATATCTATTATTTCCGCACATGGGTCATCATCATCATCGTCTAGGCCTTCCAATTCAGAATCGAAACCATCTTCAGGGATATCAAAATCATCATCCAAGAAGCTGAGGCATTCTTCCACAGTATAACGACGCTTATCAGCCGCCATTTGCAATCAACTGATCGTTGCCAAAACAAAAAAGTACACAAAACATCAGTTTGATCCAATCTAGTCAAAAAGGTAACTGATGCCTCTCAAGTTTAGCACAGGGATTCAAGGAACATAGAAATACCTAAACACAGTACTTCCAGTACGAGGGAAGCAACCACTGTACAAAAATCTGGGGACAACCTTCATGACTGATATATCAGTCATTGGGTCATAAAGGGGTAACAGCTACTGCACTTGTGCTTGATTTAACCATGAAGTCATATACACCTCTTCCCTTCTTTGCCTTCTATGGAACTTGGTCAGTCAAGCTCACAGATGACCCCATGTGAACGGCTGTTGCCTGCCAAATATTTGCACAGTACCACCAAGAGGGTGCAATTATGTACTTACGAAGAATTTAGTAACTGACAGAGATTTCAACTGAGTTTTCATGCCAAGCACGTTACCTGTGGTTTGCTGTTTTATAGTTCTCAACCTTAACTAACTAGATCAGAGCATGGATGAATTGCATTGTAAAGTTATTTTACCTGTTAAGTTTGTTTTGACTGGAATATCACATTTAATTGGTATAACTTCAATGGCTGCTGTTGTCAGCTACCTTTAATTGAATGCAAATGGAAGGACTACAGGCTATTGTTCATGACAGTTCAAGAAGAGGTCAAATGATATCATTGGTACTTACGCAGATAAGAAGGCGAGGAAATGGAAGAAGATTTTGGTAAAGACCTGGGAGATTTAGAGCCTGGTAGAACAACTTCACTAGAAATACTGTCATTCCATAGGAATGGAAAGCAAATTTCAGAATGTCATCACAGACCTTCATGGATTTGTGCAAGGAATTTAGGTCATTTCGTCAATGACAGACTACAAACATGCATTCATCAATCTCCATGGAATTGCACATGGCTGTTATGCTTTATTATTTATCAGATGAAAGGGGATATTGCAAAGTCGCAACTGCATTTAGCATTTCAAGAGCATCTGTCTTGGTTATTGTAAGAATTGGTTCATTCAGTACAACAAAATAGGTAGGGTCAAAACATACAAGGCTTCCACAAACTCAAGACATGGCTGTCCACAACGTATTGGAGCAATTGAGAGCATGTTTTTATCAAACGGCCAGTAAAAAATCCATCTGACTATGTTCACAGGAAACTAGGTTTGCACTGAACATCCAAGCTGTTTGTGATTACATGTATTGTTTTGTGGATGTTGTTCTCAAGTGGCCTGGAAGTGTGCATGATTGTGATCAAATCTTAACGGTGACCTCCAAGCCTCCCCCTGTCACCTCCTAACGCCACCATACGAACTGTAACAAACAGTCCTAAACCGTAGGGATAATAATACAGTTATCTTCTACCTACGGTTTAAATGTTATTCGTACACAATTGTACTCTACCTTAAGTAGACAAACGTACACAGTAGTACACAAGAATGAGGTAATAAATAAATGACTTCCCTCTAGCCTGCAGCACGTCTCTCTTGATAAACTTTACTTCCACCGACCAAGAACACGTCTTGCCTCCACGCTACGAAAGTCTTCCTGTTTATGCGAGAGAGGAATGACAATGCGCGCCTGCGCATTTACCATCTTTCAGAAGGCCAAGATGGCAGAAACATCACAATATCGGAGAATCACACAACATCTCCCCCAGCTTTTCAAAGCTATGTTACATATCTGGCACCTAGCACTCATACTGGTCCAAATACTGAGGACGCCGTCTTATACACTGCGACCTTCTGAGCGGGATCTGTTCTTCAACAGCTTGCTCAACCTCAGGCTCTAACTGAACCTCATCAGTCTCTTCCTGACTTGGAGGCACCTCTTCCTCACCTGGGGACAACTCAGGCACCTCCACATCATTTGTCTGCTCAAGAGAACCAGTCTCCCCCACATCCTCACAAGGAAAGAACGTGAAAGGGACTCCACCTGGCTCTATAGCTATAGACGTTTCCCTCAAATCATCTGCTTGGAGATGACCATGAGAGCCTCTACCGACACCAGAACACTGTCTTCTAATGTCCCTCACATGTCTCGGCATGCCATCCACGCATACTGTGTGCTTGGACACGATCCTGGTCACCTTACCAGGCATCCATTGCTTTGTACATGAAGGTGGAGAAGGTTTCACCCAAACTTCTTCACCAACTGAAAATGAATTCTCGACATCTCCATCTGCAGTATACAGATTGACATCAAATGGCACCCTCCAACGATACCGAAACAACAGATTTGAAGGGACAGAGCTCTCCTCTGTCCCCTTCCGAGGCGTCACATTGTACCAAAATGTAGCCTCCTCAGGAGTAATTCCTCCCCTCTCCGCAATCCTCTTGATTGTCCGATGATTCCTCTCAACAATTCCATTGCCACCTGGGGCGTAAGCAGCCCGGAATCGCAGAGCAATCCCCCACTCATCAGCAAACTGAGCACCCATTGCTGACCTAAACGCCGTTGAGTTATCTAGCAATAACTCATCACACGGCCCTCGCTCAATAACAACACTACGTAATTGAGCAATAATATGCATTGCAGATT
>WIPJ01006345.1:1142-25615 GCA_018155075.1 Cassiopea andromeda
CAGTCTCAGTTTGTGCTATACGCAAATGATCATTTTGGGCGGCTATACACAATGGCAAGAGAATTACGTACTCACTTAAGCGATACTACCGCAGCAGGAGATACATGGTACACACAAGATTTACAAACCACATATGATCATACAATTACGGCTCTACGATGTCCAGTATTTAGATGGAATTACACGGACAAATTACTAGCCAAGTCTCCTGCTCGATTTCAAATTCATAATGATGAATTTGCGTTGTTTTCATTACGAGAGATCATAGACAACGTAACTCCTGTTACAGATGCCGAAAAAGCCACTGCTCAACAATGGGCAGAGGCCTACAAGATAGCTGGTTGGGTATGGAGATACGATATACTTGGAAAACGTGTGTGGTATAGAATTGCAAATTCACTACCCAAAATACCATTTACACTTCTGGATCATACTAATCAGAGTACAGACTCATCAGTCAAAAACTATAGCGTTAAAATTGAACCATCCTACGGAACAGTGTACATAGCATTGGGTTCAAAAATGTCCAAAATGTTTGGGTATACACACGAACGAAAAGACCCGACCACCGGTGCTATAAAGCGTCAGGCATTAAATATTATCTATGACAATATACGAGAATCATATATATCTCCATGCCAACTAGTATCATGAACAGCAACATTAGCCCCAATTGCACCACGCCCATATACACATGAGTCCCAAGCACCAGCACCATCACCAACGGCAATAACATATCCATGGACACTACCAAAATTACAAGGTTATACTGTAAATTCCCTAAATTACTACTATTTACCAGATGGACCACGTAATATATATTCGGATGCAGTATTGGACACAGTAGGTGGAGATGATATTCTTATATACACAAATATGCTACCAAATATTACTAGCATTGGCAATCATTTGTCCCCCCCTTCTTGTTCAGATTCCATGTCCGGCACATATGTTTGGTAGGAGTCGAATGGATATACCATACACCGACTTAGCAGACAAAACAAGAATAATGACAACACACACATGGGAAATTGAGAATCCCCAATTTAGTACACTAGCTCCTGGAGTAAATCTTGATGATATGCTTGTGTCGGTAGCTAATTCGTATGGAGACAAATTGCATCTGGGAGTAATGGATATTCAAATTATTGTCAGAGAAAAGAAGTGATATCGCTGCTAATGTTACTAGTTATCATATGTGTTGCAGTAATAATCATATTATAACAACAGTAGCATACAACATACTACCACATATCATCTCAGTATGAATAGAATTCAGCGAAATATAGAACCGCCATCAGTATCGTCAAGAGACGTCGTATTATCACGATATATACCAAAAGGTAGTAGCAGCATGGGTAGTCGACGCCGACGTGGCAGAAGAACACGAGGTCGCGGTCGTCGTAACAGTTTATTAGGACCTCGAAGCCCTGGCATCTGGTCTCCCCTCCATTTATACGAACAGCAAGGCGAGCCACATCTGGCTGGGGAAGAAGTGTTGGATCTGGAATTGGAGATATTCTGTCTACAGGATTAAAAACAGTTGCAAATCGTGGTAGCAAACTTGTGAAACAAGAGGCAAAAAAACACGGTACGAAAATTGCAAAATCAATACACACAAAAGGACAACAGATGGTAAAATCAGGACTAACAACTGCTAAACGTCGTGCCAAATCAGCAGTTCGGAACAAAACCACAGCCACACAGAAAAAAGTAGCAAAGGCGCTATCATCTGCTCTATCCTCAGCTAAGCAGAAATCATCACTTAAAAAACATGGATGTGTAAAACGTCTTGCAAGTGCAGTAAAATCTATTACAAAATCAAAGACATCTAGAAAACACAGATCATCATCTCGTCGCAAATCAGTACACACCACAGGCACACGACGAAGGCGACGACGACATAGAGGATTTTCAAAAAAACGCAGAAGTGGAGTATCAAACAAGAGCCTTATTGGACTATTATAACAACAATGCCGATAAGTGATGCACTAGCTGGAGGGGTTGGAATGAATACAACAGCCTACTCTCTGTTACAAAATATAGCCTCAAAATCTAACAAACATGGTAGTAAGAAACGAACTCAAAAACAGTCTGATGACGAATCATCGTCTTCATCATCTAACAAGGAGAAGACATCATCAAAAAAATGGATGAAATTGGACAAGCTTGATCCTGACAGATATTATAATAGACGATTGTTTGGGTGTGGAGATCTAGTGTCCCAGGTACAAAATCAAGTATCAATAAGTGGAGAACAATCACAATACGGAAATCCAACCGTTCCAGAATTTCATCAAGGAGGTCCACGTCGCCTTGGTGGATCTCAACCAGGAGCTGAAAAACTGAATTTTTTTCCACAAACATCTATCTACAATCTCATAAAAACAACCCAGATCCTATGTACACCACCTGTCAACGTAACTGTGCCCGTATTCGATGAGACAATTACAATTGTAATAGCACAACAACCCGGTATATTTATTGATGCTAATGAATTTGTCTTAGAGGCTGAACTACAAATGTGTTATAGAGACGTGCCCTGGGAGACCACCGGAACAGGACTCGCCCATGAATATAGAAAATGTATCTCTCCTGTCAACAATGTACTGGCTAGCCTGTTCAAATCTGTAACTGTCTCAGCAAACAATCAACCAATAATCACATATGATTATGCCATTATGGACTATTTTGAAACCGTATTTCAGACCGCACTTCCTGCATATGAAAATGGAGATCTGTCTGTTAAAGGATATTTTAAGGAAACTGCAGGACAATTGACACAATGGGACGGTTTAACAGAAGCAACAGGTGCTGCTGAAATACCAGTATGTAATGCCAATCCCGCTCGTCAATCATTGTTGCGAATGTTCTATTCAGGACAAAAAGTAAAATTGCGCACAAAATTAAAGTTTCCAATCACGCAATCACTGGACAGAGCACCCTTGAATTCTGCAAATAGGTTAACATTTCAATTTCAACGAAACCCAAATACGTATTATCTATTATCGGGACCCAACAATGCAGGAGCAACAGCTCCCATGAAGACAGACATTGCTACCAAGGCTGCCGATTGTAAAATTCGTATCAACAAATTTGAAATCAAGACGACCATGCTAGAATACGAACGCCCTGTGCTGGAAAAATACGTCAATACATACACAGATCAGCTGCCTGACACTTATTTGTTTACGTATCATCAAATTCAGTATCACACATATCAGCCGGGAAACCTATACTATCAGATTAACGTTCCATCAGATACAGTCCCCGACAGACTAACATTTGCATTTGTGGACAAGGAAGCACGATTAGGTCAAATAACAAAAAACCCCTTCATTTTGTACAAACTACCAAAGAACACAAAATGGCGAATAACAGTAAATAGCGGATCGCGACAGTACGAACCGTTCACAGACACATATGACCAATATTGTCAAATGAGAGATGCCATGAATAAGGACACAGATGAACCACTTATCCAATTGTACGACTACGAAATCAACGATACCACAGAACTAAGTGACTGTCAGTACAATCTGTACTGTGACACATTGACAATGACACAGAAGAATGCAGACGGCAGCATTGCCCAAGACGTTCGACAGGCAGCTGTAGATATAGCTATAGAACTACCAAATGGTAAACATCTGCCCAACAATACAGAAGTGATGATCAATAAATACGATATAAGAAAGTTGGCCATCCAGAACGAGGGAGTTATTATCAAGAACTACAACGGATAGACGACGGATAGAAGTCATGGACAATTGGACTATAGAATCAAGTATTGCTAAAGACTCAGAGATACGACAGGTATTTGCTGGATGCTTATTAGAGGATGATGTACGACATATAATTGGTGCAAGTCGTGGTGATAGTGCACAACGTCTGCACAATTTACGAATATTTCTATGCAACACAATGCTGTATCGCAATATCGAACACTTTCCATTGGCATTTGTACTCAATACTGGCACACACAAAAATGGTGGAACTCACTGGCAGAGTATGTACATCGATCACGAGCATACAGTGTATTTCTTCGACTCCTACGGTCGTAAACCAAGTGACATATTTCACAGATTTGCACACGATCTCCTAACTATATCCTACTATAGAGAATACACAAAAGACCTGCCTCTAAAAGAAGCACTATCGGACAGTAGATTTACACAAACCAACCTACACAGATGTCATAAAACCAAAGAGGCTAACGACGAGGAGGACACCATTAGATATTTTCCCTATCAAATACAGAATGACAAGACTAACGTATGCGGCGAATATGCTGTATTATTCCTTCACAATATTACACGAACACGAGATCCGTGGATGCACGCTTACGAATTTTGGACCGAACATCAGGACATATTCTTTCTGTTACCTACATCTAATTTACGACCGACTGCAAAGTGTCCTTGTTGTTGCACAACAACAAACAATACAAAGACAACACAACAAAATAAAGCACTATCATCTGGACAAGCAAAAACTCAATATCAAAATCAACGACTGCATAATAACGATGTGATTGTAAGAGATATGTTCTCAAAGCTTTATAATGTAAAAGTATCTAAAAACTTGTTATCTTAGGTAGTTCAGTATGTAATGCTATTATCATCTTCTCTTGTATCCATCATTTGTGGTGGGTCTTCGTCAGATGTCTTTGTAGTCTTTTCTGGACTATACTCCTTCTGCCGTTTTGAAATGAGATAGCTGCTATCAGGAGGACAATATCTCACAATAGTAGAATAGACAGAATATATATACATCTGACATACATTGCAGTAGTAGTTGTCTGTGGATCTAGACCTCATATGCTCGGTAAATGACTCTGTTCTCTGCCACGCATTTGTAGCCACCAAACGTTGCAACATGAGGTACAATCGTTGAGCTGGTGTGCTGTCAGGCATCGTTGCAATATCATATCTTGGAGATGCAGGTTCCAATACAGACATTGAATGCGATCCTCCAATACATAACGATACCAACTTGGTAAATTCCAACGATCGATGCGACGCTCCAGTTACTCGTATAATTCTCCTCATCTCTGCACATGCTCCTGAACACACCATAAAGTGATCTACCAAATAATCACTCATCACTTGATAAATATAATGCTTATCAACATACTTATTCTTCTCCATAGTCCAGCTGGACGATGCAAATAATGGTGCAGATATTGGAGATGCGAATGAAGATGTTGTCACCGGCATAATACCCATATGAGGGTACAAACCAAACATTGCAATCATCTCTTTCATCATTCTTGATCTGATAAGAATCTTGTGAGATGATTCACTTGCATACATCATAAAAGAGGGAAAAAGAAGCAGATAATGATGTTTGTGGCATGAGCAGGATAGAGGATCTCTAGAGATGGTCTTTTTACCATCCAAAAACGTGCTATCAATAGATAGGTTATTCTCTATAAAACACTGCAAACATTTGGACTTATATCTACCTATAATCAATTTCTTATTAAGCCTTTGGCATGGCTTAAATATTGGACGTAGCTTACACACATAACACAATAACTCCTGATCGTATGACGACCTATCAGGGACAGGAATATAAAATTCCTTCATTTTGTACAACGCAAGCGCTGTATCTCTAGGTATTGGTGTACTCTTCTGTTGTTGATGTTTTTTGGCTTTACTAGCAGCAGATTGTATACCCTGGTGCCCATCTTCTTCACTAAACCAATTCATATAAAACACAATTGTGCTACATATCTTCGCTGTCACACGGAAGAATAGGTAGCGAAGTGTTGCAGATTCTGGTTGTAATGAAATGTTTACTGCTGCTGTGCGTCTCACTGCACCCTCATATTTATAAAAATCTCTCATAAACTGCGCCTGCTCATCTGGATCAACAGGAAGTGATATCACCATCCTAAATAAACAATATAAAAGCATTAGTACTGTGTGCAAATGACAGTTAGTAGTCAGATATAGAACAGTACTCAGCAAGCACACAGAGCAGCAATGGACAATACCGACGCTAGCACCAATACAGATAGCAGCAATACTAAATCATTAGAAGACGACCAACCACCTGTCAAACTGCCACAAATACCGAAACCATACACATTGCGACAAGCATTTGTCAAGAAATGTCTCAGAGAATGTCAACATGACGCACCAAGATCATCCTTAGAGGAGGATATGTTACTAGAAGGACTAACAAATAACGACAAAACTGCCATCATTAATCATTACGAATACAGAAACAGTCCAATGCAATCATCGGATGTGCCACCTCCATACAATAAATACTACCTACAATATCACGTCTTTGATCTTGATGTGTTTAATAAATATGCCAAACAAGCATGGAGCGATGTCGTACAGTATTTTAAATACAACAAAGATCTGGAGAAGAAATACACCAAAAATATAACCTACAAACTACAGATGTATCAACAATGCAGAGACTCACTGTCAACAACCATACAAGTACTCATTGCATATCCTCGCAATTCTCACAAGTGCAAAGAATCATGCGAGCATTTTCTACACAACAGTGGAATAAAAGAACAATTCCCAATATGTAATATGACAGCATGTAAGTCATACTCCTACTTGTCACCAGAAGAATATATAAAACTATTAAATACTCACGCTGGTGGTTGTTTCGTAGCAGAATTATATCCACGCTTTCGTATATCAGCTCCACCAGCTGCTGATGATGATACATTTGATGACGATGATTGTGATGATGATAGTGACGACACTGACACCGCTGAGGAATCATCTACAGACGATGATGATGGTAATGATGATGACGACTCGGGCAGCACTGATGCTGGTGATAGCAGCGATGACTGTTCTGATGGCATGCTATCTACCAATGATGCCAATGATGATATATGCGATGCTGATGTTGGCACCATAGATGGGTCAAAAGGTGGAATTGACAACTCCCGTAAGGCAGATACTGCTGTGCGTACATCAGGCTCATCAAGACCAGTGTTCAAGTCGCCACACCCAGATGTTGGTATATCAGCAGCAGCATCATCTGATAAGATGAAACGGAAAAAACCATCTAAGCTAGAATCGTTAATAGCAGAAATGAATAACGTTGAGCACTGCAATAACAATGCAACAAAACCTCCACACAAACATCAACTACTACCAAGACGTAGATTTTACCCATCCGAAGCACGATCACGATATTTCAAGGCAACAACATTTATGAAACATTCTATTAAATGTGGTGGTCACAAACAAGACATAGTTGCTAAAGATATTCATACTGGCACTAATACACTCATATTTCATGCAAGATCATACAATATGCATCACAAGAAGGACATTGTTCGCAGTAGAGATTATTTACTCCCGTACAGTCCCGCAGTACCATCTGCGGGAGGATTTGCAACAGCATCAACAACAGCAACATCAACCACAAAAAAAAGAAAGAAACCAATAGCAACCAACGATACTGATGACGCTGTGAAGGAGAAAACACCAAAAAAACAGAAGAAACAATAGATAGTATGAACAAACCAACCTGTGGTAGTAGTATCCATTGTTGTATTCTTATCCTCTTCCATACTAGAGTATAGGTTGTCTCTTGATTTGTGTACTTCTTGATAACTATCTAAATCACTGACTGATCAGCAACTAAGTGAGGTCTCTAACACAGCATCGCTTTTTATAGGGTTAGCATGATTGACAGTCGTACCACATCCCACGTACGATACGTACGATATGAAATACGCGAGTCAACAAACATGCTGTGTAAGTACGTCGGCATTTGCACAAGATCATAAGAATACGTCGGCATTTGCAAAGATCACAAGAATACGCCCTTTCCGTGTTTGTTCATGCATCGTGTCACACGTCTCAAAGGTCACCAATCTAACCATTGTTATGTCACTCAAACCTAGCTAAACAATAAAAGACGCTAGTAATCGTACTATCACGAATCAAAGTCCTCAATTTGAATGAATAAAAGACGCTGTATCACACTGTGAATCGAACCACCATGTGATCAATAGGAGTTCCTATAAATACAGATACACACTCAACTGATTCACCATTCGATTCTTGGCTCACACAGAGACGAAGTGAAGACAACGAGTTCTATTCTACAAGAAACAAGCAGACACAATGGCTGACAGTAAGATGACTCCTGATACAACAAGCAACAATGCTGAAGAAGTGACCAACACTACTACTGCTGCTAGCGGTATAGCCAGTGATGATACTGATCACACATATGCCAATGTTGCAACTGCTCCTGCAACAGGAAATGCTGATACCCCACCAACACCTACAGCCAACTCAAACGAAGCAGCACCACCATCCTCATCAACATCTACAGATAATGCAGACGGGGGAGCCTCAGCATCGGAAGAGCCTAAACCGAAGGTAACTAATAATGTGGACTTTTCATTTATGCTTGATCTTCCTATGGACGATTTTATACGTATTACAATGATAATGTCACTATTCCGCAACCTACTTTCTGACACATTTGATGAAAACGATGTATTATATAAAGTTTTAACACTAATACACGACGCAAGAAAACTAGCTGCCTCATCACCACCACCATCGACGACCACAACAACAACATCTACTTAGTTATTTATATACGTATTTTCATATTGACTATAGAAATTGAGAACAACATCTACCGCTACTGACCTGCTAGAGTGCACGCCAAATGTAACCAATGCAATACTATTAGATGATAAATATTCACGTATCTATCTGTCACTACAACGAATGTTAAGAGATGAAGAACGAATTAGCTGCATGAATGACGAGGATAAGGAGTATATAAACGATTGTGCAAATCCAATAATAATGCAACTATGTAAATCTGGTCTGGAGAACCTACGATTAGCAGTAAAACGATGTCAAGCAGCAAGTATGGTGTTAACAGAACACAAGTCCATGAACATATTACACAACCTGGAAAACGAATTTGATGACAGCTATGAACTACTACCGAACGAAGAACTATCAGCTAGACAGGATACATGTCGAAGACAGCGCCAACGAGTGACAGATATGATAAATATAGCCCGAGTGGTAGGAGAGACTCAGTATTCATCAACTAATATAAAGAACTTTTATGCTACCCTTGCACCCGGTTCAGTACCTACTACACTCGCCTATTATCGTAGAAGACGAAACAAAAGACCACGACGGCTAATAGAGGAGAATTAGACGACACATTCAACAACCGACTAGAGGATATATATAGAGACATCGATTACAGAATAGTCACCATTATCACAATACTACTGTTGTACATTTTAGAAAGAATTATGGGATCATTCCGACTTTTAGAACAGTTATGAAGTATTATACCATTCACCATCAGGAATCGATCGTCAAATAATTTGGGATGCACAGCACCAACTAGAACAACTATATAGAAATCATTGTTTATTTTAGACTACTGATGATAATAAAGATGAATTTTATAAAGAGCTCCATGAAATCCTATCAGAACAACCAAAAAAAACAACAAGCACAATGATTACTAGAAAAAAAGCAGACCAACAACCCTACCACATAAAAGTCACACAATCTGCATACGGAACTGTTATGGAACGAATAGATGGTGATAATATGAAACGAATAGATGATGATAACAAAGAGTTTAAACTAATGCACGACATTCATCAACAAGCAGAACAATTTAGGCATGACCATAGAGAGCGAGTAGAACGTGCAAGACGGCATGCAGGGTCAATAGAAGTTCACCGTGATCCTACAGTACCACCAAACACAATTATATTTCCAGAAACTGGAGAACAAATACACATTTCCGACAGCACAGCTAGATTAGGATCCTCTATATTTGGAAGACAGAATGATGCTTTACTAAATGGTCTTGATGCCTGTCCAATCCAATAATATTTGACTGCTGCTACTTTTATTATATAGGCTAATGATGAGACACCACCACTGATTAGAAATTGGCCAACAGGTGAATGGTATCAATGCTGCTGTTAATACTATATTTACACTGCTGTATACCGTCTTTTCAGACCAACAATATAACAATACTATGACACGAAGATTACAACAAAGACTGGCAACGTATGGTTGATAACAATCCTTTAAAACAACAATCTTTTGCAGACAACAATAAACAAAGCACCACCCCGCCGTCGTGTACTGAAGACAGTACAAGAAAGAACACGACAGTATAATGAACGACAACTAAGACAAGTAGAACATTCATTATTAGACACTAGCTGCGATGAAGACTTATCTGATTGTGTAATTTGTTAGGTAGAACATTATGTAGTATTAATTACGTCTCCTCCATCCAATAGGGTACGATAACACTCTGTCCAGAGAATCAGTGTAACATCATGAAGTATATTACAGTACGAGAAAGAAATACCGTGAAGCTTCAGCCCTGCATAGAAATTTATCAAAATACACGATATCTATATAATATATGCCCACACCCCCAAGGCACTGAACTTGTATGGGCACCTCCTGCGTATGAACCCGAACTAGCCCCTAGCCATGGTCTCACTGTCATCATTGTGTTTAAATTAGATACCAAAAAACGCCTAAGACTTCAAATCGTTATCTCCAATTGTGGACGTCGTATACGCTGGTTTACTCGCAGCAAATCCGATGGTACTTTGACCATATACGAAAAGGTAATACGACACAATTGCGATCCAAACTCTACAATATTATCTTTACAAATCACCCCAAGCAGAGAAATATATTTACATACACGATATACTAATAGGTCCAACAATGAATACGAACGATTTACCGATAAAATACATTAAGTAGTAGTATTAGTTAGTATATATCTATAGATTTATTATTCTCTCTTTTGTTTATCATAGATATTCGGTCTTGTACGTGTCCAGTATTATATAGACAATCGGCGAGTAACAGGATCAAGGAGACTAACAAGATTGATAAAACATACCCACGTGAAAACGGGAAAAATTTTCTGGTACGATCCCGATATGTATCGACTGTGGTATGCTGATTCAAAAACTAGTAATATTATGCACCAACCTATATTATTAAAAAAAGGTTACATTACCCCCAGACAGATTCGTACTCAGCTTCTAAGTGGTAAATTTACATCGGCCCACCCCCCAGAACATATAGATGTAGAATTACATCATAGATATCGTAATTATCACACAACACGTCGTCCTTAAGATATATGTTATCTCCTTTATATTTTAGTTGTACACCATATGCTGGGACTTTGTGGAAGAATACGATCCCTCATCATTAGACTTTCTATTTAACAGAAAGATCCTATTTAGAATGTCTCACTCGTTCTTCACTGGTGCTCAATATGGTGAATCCACAACATTTGTCATAATGGATTCTAAATCACCCTTACGAGGAGGAGATAATGCTGTTACCAGTAATAACTGGAGAGAATTCAAACATGCTAACAAATATTATTGGCACATTTCGCACATGTTTTGCTCGTGGCTCAGCAGTAACCTTACGATGTAGTGGACGACACTACGATTTTACTCATTGCATTTTAACTCTTCACAATGGTTTTAATTGTATTGGTCACACCGGACGCATAGATTGTAATACCCCCCCATGTAGATTAACTACTCGTGTAAACCCAGATCCAGACTGGTATCTTAACTTGAACTTTCGTGATTATTTTGAGATAAATGATAGACAGTATGGTAGCTCCAATCCTGATGATTATGACGATATTGCTAATTTAGCATGTTTTGATAGTGGTATTGAGCTTAACTGAACTGATTTATTATATACGCTGTGTTTTTGATGAATACTCGAGAGTTTTATGCGTATCTCCTATTACCTATAAATACATAACATACGTGTCTACACAGTCACTCGATATCAACCACTCGTACAGCACGGACGACGAAATACCACACATATATAGTATCACAATAACAATGGAATACGACAAAAGAACTCTATCAAGACTAGGCATGATAGCTGTATTCGGTTGTGTCTATCTAGTGAGCGCACTACTAGTAAGCAGTACATCTGCTGTTACTACTACATCACTCAAATCGTCAACACAGAAACAATGTACATCGAATTGCAACAACAAGGACACCTCTCCTACTAACAGCGACAGTACTGATGGCAATTTGTCTCCACTTCAGACATTTTTTGTTAAAGTGCCAAAAGAGAGAGAAGCAGAAACAATCCACCTAATGTCACAACACGGACTATATCAGAAATACCTGACCATTCACAAAATAGAATCTAGCTTTTGTCTAGGACCCAATGTAATTCTCAGAGTGACCACCGACGACACAACGATCTTTCGCCCAGGAAGTACACCATGGCCAACAAGACCCGAAACAGAATGGGTATTTGAGGCACTCAATGGCGATATGCCATACGTAGTGTTCATCCATTTTCGATCGTATTTTGTTCCACCAAATGACGAATCAGATGGTGGTGGTGATGATAATACTGTATACAAGAGCATAGCAAGAGTTCAAATTGACCTTGGACAAAACTAGACACCACTTACTTACTTACTATTAATTATAAGAGACCATATTAACAACATACAATCATCATCATACACTCATATGCTACTGTTGTCTTTTCTCTGTAGTACAATATTCTACAATAACAAAATGATTGTGAACTAGGAGATACATCGGACAGCGATATCAACGACGGCGATGATGATGATGATGGTTGGGACCTATATACACAATTTCTTTGTCGTCGCTGTCGTTGTCTGACTACCTCTCCTACTCTCAACCTACATGCATGTAATTATTGTATCTCTTTTATATCATGTATTTTACTTATATATGTTACATGTGGGAGATTACGTGCCTAACGCATGCGTTAGACACAAAGACATAGACAAAATATATGTATGTGTGGGTGAAGTATCGGTGGGTAAGGTGGCCAGTCTATCCTCCAATCTTCCACCACAATTAGCTATAGCATAGTACCACCCTCTTATACTTGTTATACAACCCAATTGTGATATATATGGGACTACATCACTCACGCATGCGTTATTATTATCTCACCACCAGATGACATATCCATCATGGACGATGACAACTACAGGTCGTATACTGTTCGAGCTAGACCGTATATCCAACACAGTAAACATCATACGAAATGAGCTATTCAACATGGATGATGAGTTTTATGACAATAATGTCGTTACTAAAGAGTTGATAAGAAAAGAACTGGAATTTTATGAACTAATTTAGATACTGTACTAGTTAATACTAATTCTCGTCCTTTCTCACCCTACTAGATGACACTTGTATACAAGAGAGAAATAAACGAACAACACCTCAATGACATAATGGAAGACATGTGCGAAATGTATTACAACATTAGAGGAATTGAAGAGAACATGTCTAAATTACAATCAAATATACTTGAACTACGATTACATATGCTGTCTACTAACCGTATATTATGGAATATTGTGCATAATATTAACACAACAAAAAATAAACATACACAGAAAACATAAGTGAAGTAATAACTACTACATCTTATTATGTTCTGTTTTTCATTTAACAGATTCGAGTGCTATCTCGTCCAGTCAATTATCATGATATCTATGACATATACGCTGATGTTGTGGAATTATATAGAACTGTGAAAGGCTTGGACTCTGAATTATATTCGATAATGGACCAACTTTCTGATATTAAAAATAGATTATACAAGTATTTATAGTTATTATTTCTTACCACCAGATGATTTGTATGAAGGAAGACGACCTCCTGCACATTTACATGAACCTGTGCGAACTAGACAAGATACTAGAAGACAATGAAAGACATGTATCACAACACCTCTCTATTATCACAAGTAAACTCCACGCCGCACTAGTTCTTAATAATATACGTCGTCCTCCTTCGTAGATATCTGCTGGACAACAAAGAAAAAGAGAAGAATTTCAACAGCTAATTGACATACTAAATGAGACTGTAGGGTACATTACCGCTATAAAACATAGAATACCATATATGTATAACGATGTAGATGTAGATGATATAACTAGCGATGTAGACACCCTTGATGATGCGATATTTAACATTGATTTTATACAACGACGAATAAAGTATATGTACAAAGATAAATACGATGAATAACAACGTTGTCTCTTTCTTTGTCTCTCTCTTAGAACACTCTCACAAAGATACCAGATATCGAAAGACTCATGACAAAGTTGACTGAAGTACTACATTCCGGAACTGTTCACTCGTTTTACATAACCGAAGAATGTTGCCATATAAGATATTGCTGTTATAAATGTGACTCTACATGCCATCATCATCTTGCCATAGAAGATATTGCTGTTATAAATGTGATGATAAATGTCATCCATAACAACTCTATCTCTCTCTTTGTCTTTCTCAGAATCTCTCCATCGAAGAACATCTCAGCCGTGTGTACCAGTCACTAATCTCACTCGATAGCAACTTGAATAAAGTATTGAAGCACCTTCGTGACAAAGATGGCAATGATGATAGTCCTACTCCTAGAAAGAAACCCAAATATAACATATATATGAACGGTAGTGGAGGCACTAGTAGTAGTATCATTAAGATAGAAGACGCCAACATCAGCCCTCCTCAGATTTATCATCTTAAACCCAAAGGAATTTATCACATTAGTTAATAATTATCTTTGTAGACGCGTCGTATTTTTACTTCATACCTGCAAATTTCAAATACACTGCTCCTTGTCCCTTACCCCTTGGTTTACCCCTTACCCCTTCTGGTTACCCTTTCACCCTTCCATCTTGGATCCGCCATCTTGGATCCGCCGCCATCTTGCATTCGCCGCCATCTTGCATTTACACAATAGGAGGAGCAATTGGCGAGGGAGTCTTTGGCGCGGGAGCAATTGGCCACCCATTTTTCCCTAGGAGCAGATGGCCGCTCAATGGAGCCAAACTACGCTACTACTCATGGTAACAAGCTAAAAGCCCCATTATAAAAATTGGCATGCTTTGCTTTTATCATTGAATACCAAAATGAAAGATAGTTTGAGTAATCACCTGTTGCCAAGTATCGAAGTGTAACAGCGAGTCTTTCATCTGCACTTATTGCTTGACGCATGTGAGTGTCTTACTTATATATAGCACTGCCTACATTTTCCAAAACATACTTGAACAGCCGCTCGTCTAAACGAAAATAGCGTTTGTACGTTGGTTTTTCCTCAGTAATTACCTCTTTCCCTCCTGCGTCCAATCCACGACATTTGCCATACTTTCCTATTGATTCGTCGCATTCTTCTTCAGTTCAAAAGAAGACTAATTGCCATCAATATTACTTTCCGCTTTTTTCTCGAGTCCATTTCCAACGCATAGCATATCGAGGTTGTAATTATTGGCGCGAAAAAAGTTGGCGGCTACTACAGGAACGAGTCTCAGAACCTGAAGAGAGGCATACGTGCGACAGAAATCTTGCTGTGTGCAGGGAAACATGAACTGTCACTGACGACAAAAATCTTTGTTGCCAGCGACAAAAATCGTGCTGTGTGCTGGGCTTTACGCCAGTGGATAATCAAAGAAGCAGAATTCCAAACAGTGGTAGCAGAAACACTTACAGGATTGGGATCTAGACAGAACGATTCACACTCATTCTTTGGTCCAAGCCAAGAAGATGGCAGGAGAGGTCAAGTTGTGTGTCGAGTATGCAAGACAAAGAATCACCCGCTCTGGTGTTGCAATGACTTCAAGAAAAAAAGCCCTGCAGAACACTGGCATGTGGCAAACATCTTGCCTCATGCAATCATAGAGGTGGTGATTGTACTTACAGCAGAATTTGTGGCATCAACGGTTGCCAAGAGAGTCACAATAGGCTTCTGCACTCAGATAGCAGCAGAGGATACAAAAGAGAAGAGAGAAACAACAGTGGCCTGCCTAATGACCAACAACCAACATTGTCTGGTACGGAGGGGGAGCAGAAAACAACCACAGAGCATTCACAGACTACAACAATGGAAACATCAATAAAGGAAGCTCACTTTGTAGCTTTGTGCACAATTCCAGTGGTTGTAAAGAAAGGAAAACGGCAGTTGGTGATCAATGCAATGTTAGATGATGGTAGCACTACATCATACATCAACAGTGATGTAGCATCTCAGCTTGGCCTACAAGGAAAAGTCTGCAGTGTCACAGTTAAGGTGGTGAATGGGCAAGAAAGTGCATTTCAGACAATGCCAGTGGAGTTCAAGCTGAGCAGTTTGGATGGGAGGACAAATGTTGAAATTTCAGCCTTTACTACAAGACAAGTAACAGGAGATCTTCATCCTATCAACTGGAGGGCAGAGTCAAGAAGATGGAATCATTTGAGAGGTATAAATGGTCCTAATATTGGTCCATATCCAATTATCGACAAGTTGATAGGGATAGACTATGCAGACTTACATTATTCACTGAAAGATGTCCAAGGAGCTCCAGGACAACCAATGTCAAGGCTGACACCACTAGGATGGACATGCATTGCTGGGCATAATGGAGAATGCTCCACCAACTTCAAGTTAGCATTCTTCATATCATACAAGGAAAATAATCTTAACTGCACCCTGCACAGATTCTGGGAACTCGAGAGCTTAGGAACACCATTGGAACACAAACCGTACTCAAAAGATGAGAATGATGCATTGACAAAGGTGGGAAAGTCAATGTAGTTTAAGGATGGCCGGTATCAGGTTTCACTTCCATGGAAAGAGGATCCTAAACACTTGCCAGACAACTACGTACACAACTGAAGCGTATTTGAAACAAGATCACATGCTGCCACCCTCTATATAAAACAGACAAGCGCATTCCATTGATTACGACACTACAGCAGCGTGTTTCACTAGTAGACAATGGTAAGCGTATTCCAAAGGTCAATCGACAATAGTAAGGGTATTCCAAGGATCAATCCTACAAAATAAACAACATACTGTCAATCATGTTATCGCAAAGTGCTATAACTTGAGATACGCACATTGCTGTGGTCATTCAGTCATCGAATTGACTACTACTAAAAGAAGTACATGTCTTTTCAGAAGAAGAAGATGGAAGACAGCAGCAAAGATCAGAAATATCAATCTCACACACCACCACTACCTCCGCCAGGCCTTAAAAATACACTGGGATTATCTGTCAAGTTAATTGCATATTTGCAGCAGATAGAACCATCAGAGGAGGAAAAGCAACACGTATTACCATTCACAATACAAACACGTAAGTAGAGTAATTTTGGTCGTTTTGGCTACCTGCTCTGCAGAGGTATGACATGCGTCTTATTTCGATCCTTTTCCTGTTAACATTTGCGTAAATAATATTTTAAATCTCTGAACTCGTGCGTGACTGTGCGCCTTTGTGTTTCTTATGGGTCATGTGACTCAAATATTGTTATGTAAATTAATCTAGTCTTGAGTTGATTTTGCTAAGCCTAGACATGTTGTGTTTTCCTTAAACTTACTGGCCAATTTACAAGAAATGGCAACATTTCCAACCATCAAAATATTACCACCTTAGTATTTGCCCAGCTTAAGGAGGCCCATCTGTTGTGATCCAGGTGGAAGTTAAGATGGTGAATAGTAGAAATTCTCGGATAGAAGTAAGAGAAAGGCCTGAGCTTGGCCTCAGTAGAGAGGCTTTACGTGAGTTTTTCCAGGCAACAGAGGAAATCGAATGCTCACGGAGTAGTGCAGTTGAAGACAGAGATAGCAATAAAAAACAAATCGTTAGTATTAGTAGTAGCGTAGTATGGCTCCATTGACCCGCCATCTGCTCATGAGGAAAATTGGCCCGCCATCAGCTCCCCGCCAAAAGCAGCCCGCCAAAGACTCTTGTTAGGAATGTGATGTTGTTGTTGTGGGAAGGGACAAGATGGCGGATCCAAGATGGTGGAAGGGTGAAGGGGTAAGGGGGGTAAAGGGAAGGGACAAGGGGTAAAGGGAAGGGACAAGGGGTAAGGGGTAAACCAAGGGGGAAGGGGTAAAGGGGAGCGTATTTGAGAGACTTAGATAATTTTTCCTAACTATTACCTAACTACTATTAGGGGTAGTGTATTTGAGAGACTTAGAAAATTTGTTGCTAACTATTACCTAACTACTAGGGGGGTAGCGTATTTGACTTAGCGTATTTGAGAGACTTAGAAAATTTTTCACTAGGGGTAGCGTATTTTTGACTTAGCGTATTTGAGAGACTTAGAAAATTTTTTGAACCATAGCGTATGTTGATGAACTATAGGCGACAGAGCGTATTTGAGACTACTAAGATAATAAGGCAGACAACAAGTAGAAACAACACAAGATGTAAAGCAAAAACAAGACACGTATGAATTCAAAACAGTAAAGGTAACAAGTAGAATAAACAGCAAAGCGTATATATACATAGCAAACTAACAATTATGAAAAGTCAATGAAAAAAGTCAATGAAAGTCAATCATCAAAGTCCATGATCCTTACTAATTTTGAGGTTCTTTTGTCATCATCCTCATAGTCCGTTTCGCTGTCGCTACCAAGTGTGACGCTCGATTCCTCGTCGCCATCATCGTAGCTTGCAATGTGTCGTCTTAGTCTTTTTGTTCGACGAGGAACCGAGCGTCTTGTGAAGGTGTTTAGTCTCTCTCGTGTTGCTTTTAGTTCTACTTGTAGTTCGTCACATAGTTTTGATTTTTCATCATATTGTCTTGCAAGTTCTTTGAATGCTCGCTGCTTACGTTTCTCTCTAAATTGATAGCCATGCTCCATCAGACACATTTCATCAGTAATACTGTATATCCTTTCATCCTTTCTGTTTACTTCTTCTGTTTTCTCCATTACGAGATCGCGCAGCCGGTGTATTTCGTAGGCATCGTAATCCGTACGACGTTTGGCTGCGCGAATCCCCTCAGCATACTTGGATAAAGTTTTAAACATATCCATAATTTTTGACTCGTATCTTTCAATTTGCCCTTTCCAATATGACGCTGCCTTGAAACGTTCCTCATCGAGAGACGTAGTGAGGTTTCGTAAAGCTACGGATTCGTGTCCTTGGTTTTCAAGTAATTCGACGCATTCATCCACCAATGACCCCCCTTGGACAGGCAGCGTATTTGAAAGGTCAAGGTAGCGTATTTGAAAGGTCACCAAAAAATTCATTCATTTGCGAAATACGTAGCCTCAGGGCACCTCAGCGTATTTGAAAACAATGGGAGCGTATTTGAAAAGTCGAAAGGTCAGATTAGCGTATTTGAAAACAATGGGAGCGTATTTCAAAGTCCAAATTGCTAAAAACAGACAAAATGTCAATCATTTTAGTGCATTTTACCTATAAAAAGGCGAGTTCGGAGTTTGGTGGTCATTCAGTTAACGAATCGATTACACAAGCATAACTGTTGTGTAGTTTTAGAACGAGAAGAAGTATGGACAAGCAAGGAGAAGGTGAAGTTAAGACGACAGCTAAGATTGGACCGATGAGGGCAGTAGCAACAGATTTGTTTGCACCACCACATAAGAAAGAAGCAGAAGCAGAGCAGCAGGAACAAACGATCAAGTTACCAGTAAAACTGATAGCACAATTAAGAAATATCCTGGTGTCAGATCATGAGAGACAGAATGTGTTAACATACACAATTGAGAAATATTCCAGTGAGAAGCGGTTGGAATACATGAGATTCACAGAAGACATCAAAATAGACCATAGTTGGTTGGGTTTGTTATCCTGGTGGAACCATCGATGCCATGATAAAGAGACGCAATATACTACAATTTTTGAAGAGAAAACAAGAATTGAGGCATTTAGTGGCGTGGAAAAAGTTATGGGAGTGGCAAGAGTGTATGAGCCGACACCTGGTGACACGGAGACGGTATGCAAGATCATGAAGGAGCATATGACAGCACCATACAGATACCAGTTCGAGTATTATCTACGAAGATATAATATTCCAAAATGTTTGAGAGTATTGAAGTTGTGGCTGTGGGATGTGCAAGAGGGAAGACAAAAAGCGCCAGATTCAATGGAGGATGCAGACACTAGAATGCGCCATGTAAAACAGCTAATGACAATTACTCACAACTACGATGGGGTCAGTAAATTTCCCAGATTGACACGAAAAAATAGAAGAACCGCGGATATAGAAGTGATGATGGCTGTTCGTGATGATGCTGTTAGAAGCAAACGATGTTATCAACAGTCACCACCACCATTAACACGTCGATTTGCAACAAAAATCCAAAAAATAGATCTGTCAGACGACGAAGTTACTGGAGAAGAAACAAAAAAAGAAGGATCAATAACACCACCACCACCACCACCAGGTTTTGAACCAGTGACACCACCACCCCCACCTCCACCACAAGATGATAGTGATGATGGCAGCAGTAGGCCTCCACGACTGCATAGGCCAAAACCAACAGATCCGCGAATAAATCGTCATCAGCGACCGCCACTATCACCTGCAACAATTATACAAGACAAGGAAGAGGCAGGAAGAAAAATGGGGTTAGATTCATATGTGGTGGAGAGCGTTGTACGACATATGTCTCAAAATGATTGGTATGAGTTTTTGATGAAGAGGAAATATAGTAGAGCTCTCATTCAAGAATTACAAGCGTTTTTGACTGAGAAATATTGTAATGAAGAGCACACACAGAGACAGCAACATTATGGTGAGTTGTGCAACAAAGTGATGTATCCATTGTACTACCCACCCTATGAGAGGAATATTTCGGCAAAGCAGTATCACATGCAACGAGACGGAGAATTGCCATGTATGGTGCCACAACAAATGAAGAGGACATATTTCAGAAGGGAATTTGCAGATGGGTCATTTCCTGTGTACGTGTCTGATGAAGAGTATGACCGTATGATGTTTACAGAACGTGAGTTTTGTGTGGAAGATCATTCACAACCTACGGGATATTTTAATACGCACACATTGGTAGAAAATCCTGCAAAGTATTATTTACGAACAGTAGATGATTGTGGCAATGAAGTCATTCTGCGAAATACGCCAAGAGAAGAACATTAATTAATAATGAACATTATATTGTTGTGTGTTATATGTTATGCTTTTTGAATCTTATTATATTCTCTATCTCTGTATATGTGTGTTTTACATGATTTTATATCTTGGTACTATACTACAACATGGAGAGAGAAAAGGGGAAACTCAGGGGGAGGGTACCCCTCCTATAGTTATATACCCCAGTGGACAATTTATACCGAAATATGTGTGTTATGTGCCGACCCTGAGTAGTGGTGACTTGGATAACTGTGACCTGGCTAACTGTGACTGACCGAGAGACCGACCATTGAGTGAGAGGGGGAGAAGGGAAGCAGGCAGACACTTGCATTTGAGATTCACTGACATTTCAGAGTTCCTTCAACAACCACGTTTTAGGCGTCTTAGGCGCATGCAGTTTTAGCGATAGTAGCGTTGCTGTCATTTTATCCTTATGTCTACTATATAGCACCTCCCCTAGGCATGACTTATGGAGACTAACTTCAGACTGACTTTAGTAGATAGAATAGTATATTACTATATTATGTGTAAGGTGTACTTACAACAAGTCCTCGAATATCGGTCTTCATCGTTTCATTTCTTCGTTCTTCGGGTAGGCGCGTGTGGGAGGTGGCCAGGCTCCAAACACACACGTTGTGTCCTACCCGAAGTTTGTGAAACTATACAGACTGTATTTATAGTCTGATATAACTATTTTAGACTTATTTGTGGGTTTCTAATATACGCATGCGTTTTTGTTAGGTAATGTGTATAGATAATATAGACAATAAATAATAGGTTGTATATATGATTTAGATGGAGTATAATATTTGAACAATATATAGATCACAAATATAGCATAATAATAGGATAATCATTAATAGTGTTCTTCATAGTAATAAGTTCAATAGTAAATGTTTATGTTATAATCTGGTCCTTTTGTTGTGGTACTTGTTGAGACGGTTCGATTCTCTCATCTTCGTCTTCAAAATCGTCATCTTCTCCATCTTTCGTTTCATGAATTCCATCTGTTCCATCAGGATTCTCGACAATGCTGTACGAATTGTTATCGTCATTGTTGTCATCCTCCTCGATATCGCTGAGTGGTGGAGTAGTTGTTGTATTGTCGTAAAAGCCATCGTTAATGTCTAAGGGCAGTGTAGCTGGAGGTGGTGTTAGTCCTCGTCTCTTTTTGGACGCTGGCTGAGTTGGTGGTGGTGTAGCAGATGTCTGCCTTTTTCGTTTTTTCGGTGTGGCAGATGGAACAATTGCATCTGGATCTTGGCTGTCTTCATAAAAGTCTCCATCATCGTCAACAGTTACAATTGATGGCGGCGGTGGTAGTTTCACAGTGCGTGCTGCTGTGGCTGCTCGTCCTTTTGACACACGTGAGGTTGATTTGTTGCTTTTTCGTAGTGGAGCATTTGGCGGATGTCCTATGCCACCTTCTGATTTGCGATTTTTCTGATTTGGTGGTGTTTTTGGAATTGATTTGCCAAAGTCTTTGATTACCAATTCGGGTAAGTCGTCATATTCAAGAGGCAATGTGTGTGTGAATGATGTACAATCATCGTCTTCTGTCAAATGAGTTCTTTTTGTGATTGTCTCACTTGCGTTGTCTGATGTTGATGCAGTAAGAGAATTCACCAATTCGTGCAATAGTGACGCCCATTCCTCTTTTAGGCAGTTGCTGGCTCCGTCATATGTGTATGGGGCGGTGATATATGTTAAAAATGACAATGTCTCATTTGGAGTAAATGAGAGATTTTGTGATGGTTGGAATAGATTTCCTTGTGTGGTAGACCATCTGTGGACTGTACATTCGATTCCCCACCACTGTATTGTTTTTGTATTTGGTTTTCCCCATCTGTGTGTACGAACGAGACGTCCGTACATTTCATCTGCACATTGTTCCTTAGTTTGTGGGTGAAAGAATGTGCACAGTTGTGTCCAGAATAGATCACCTCTGGCTGTGGGGGCTGGCAGTGGAATTCCATTTCGAAGAGGGTTCTTTAATGCCTTGTTCTGTTCTATGTCATTTAATTGTAGTGGAATGGAGTGGTTTACCACCATTCCGTGTTGTTGGAAGATTTTTTCCATATTTATAGCCAATTTTTTGGGAGCTAAGGCCATTTCGAATCCATCGTTGTAGTATTCGATAGAGTTGTTTAGGCGTTTAACATAGGCATTCATTGTCTTGACTAATGTAACGAAGCTCTGTTTCCCAAATGCCATAGAGTACGCTGGTGCTGATGAGGTATTTAGTGGATCATCTGAGCAAGTATCATATTTTGATAGGACGACTTGCTTTCTCCACTCCTCCGGTGATCGTGCTGGATCCTGATACTGTCGAATGTTACAAACTAGGTGTTGTACCAGTTGCCCAAATACACTGTCAGGCTTTGTCTTTTTGCAAATTTCATCTCTGTCTCCTAACACCACATAACTTGCCGATTTTTGCTGTTGTTGGTCTGTTGCTGTTTTAGAGAGTGACATCTTGCCAATGGTAATCTTGAGTCTGTGCTGTGTGTGTCTGATGATGATCGAGAGACAACTGACTGCTGGTGAATCGGTTGTGTGTTCTTGAATTTATAATCGATAGTGCGTGATGTTGCTCACGGTATGAGTGACGTGAGTAGGAAGCGTCTTTTAGTATCATGCAAATTATCTAGCGTCTTTTACTGTTATGCAAATTAGTTGTTTATTTTACACTAGCGTCTTTTAGTGTTATGCAAATTAATCGTATGATCGTACTTTGTACCCCGGAAATACGATTTGAATACAATGGTAAGGGGTGGTTCGATCAGTGTAGTATAAATACGGGTGTGCTGCACTAGGTTGGTCAGTCAGTGTTCAGTTAGTGAGTTAATGACGACTATTGGATGCTAGAGAGTATGTCATACAGACATTCTGAATTCTATATGGCAGATGCGTCAGTGTTGGAGCAAGGAGCAGCAGAAGCAACAGCGACGTTTGATGAATTATATCATAAAGAACTATACAGGTGTGCTAAAGATGCATATGTATATATTGCTACGAGTATTTATCCTAGTGTGGTGGAATATTATGCTGCTGCAGTGAGTGAGGTGGATATGAATACAACTGGTGTGGTGGAAAATATGTTTAGAGAACATTCGCGAGCTACGTGTTTGTGTCATTACCGTGTGTTTGTAGCTAGAGGTCCAAATTGTTGGATAGATGGCGATTTTGTGAGTGATGATTGTCCTAGCTCGTATTATACCAAGGTTGAAGAATCTGTCGTGTCTGAGGTGGTTGAATTAAGTTCAGAGTGTTATAGATTTAGTGGACACCCTATAACATTTGAGCCACGAGAATGTTCTGCAAATGGTGGTTATTGTAGATGTAATCTGAAAATTACTCGCCTTACTGTATCGTATATTATAAACGATCTATATGTGCTTCGATATCCTGCCATGAGATCTCAGTGTTATATAGTTTCAGGTGGTGAGAATGTTATTAGAGATGGTGTATCGGGAACTATTATTGAACACTATAA
>WIPJ01006345.1:35941-66267 GCA_018155075.1 Cassiopea andromeda
CCCCCCCCCCCGACTGTCAACCAGCAGATGGCTGTGAACCGCGGATTGAAACGGAAGTATGACACAATGGTTATGTACGAACAGGAGAAAATAATGTTTACAAATTTCTATTGTAAACGAAGAGTGATGCATGATGGGATACACACAGTACCATTGTCTATATAGTCAGCAACAGGTACTTTTGACAGTTTGTATTACATTATCACCATTTTCGGACGTTGGTTTGTCGATCGTTGGTAGCAGTACAACAGTAACATCATGTCGGTATTGTCAACTATTGATAGTAAGTAGTAGCTATATATACTAAATATTATTATTATTATCTTGTAGTATGTCGTCGTTGTCGTCGAGAAGTGATGAGGAGGGGGAGGCAAAACAGAGGCGAGGACGAAAACGTACCAGTAGTAAAAGCAATAGTACAACGACAAAAGGTGGTAGTGGTCGCGCGCCAACAGCAGTATTCACTCAAGATACAATACTACAACGATTAACATGTCCCGCAAAATATCAATATGAGACATTTTTGTTTCTGTATGACTTTTTTATGTGTCGAGCTAGCACATCGCCATTACAGCAGCAGCAGCAGCAGCAGCAGCAATCGTCCTCATCGTTGCAACTCCCATCAACAAATACATATATTTCAAACATTATTTCGTCAACATCCCAGGAGATGGGGGGAGAGAGCACCACTGGTGAGGATGTACCAATACCCATAGACGAACTAAAAGAGTATCGATATGAAGATCATCGGTATGAGACATCTGCAGAATTGGAATCTAAACTACGAGCATTTCCACGATGTAGAATTGTACATGAACAATTATCAGTATATCCCATAATGTCATACGAGAGAACAGTTCGAACAATAACTATTGTCATGGAAATATCTGTACAGATATTGTTTCGACAATGTCATTTATTTTTATTACAAAATGGACACCATTAGCATAGCAATAGGGGTGGTGATAGCTGTGGTGGTGTTCTGATGGCACTTCCCCCTTCGTCTATTCGATTATCACATCGGGATGTTGGTCGAATGTTTGTGGAGGCGTGGAGAAATTATGTATTGCAATATAAGTATGGAAAATCATATCCACACACAATCGCATTACGATGTTGTCACCGTCATAGCGGGTCATTAGATGTCATACCGTATTGCAGAGACAAATTGGACATTCACACATTCCATGCTGATGAGATTATATTAGATTTTTATTCATTGGAGGTAGATGAGATCAAAAAAGGGACAAATCTCAGTAGACTAACTCAGTCTATGAAACAACTAGAGTTGGGAGAGCATGTCAATCCATCATACGTGCCACTGTTTTCAAGACTATATAACAAGATTGTTGTACAATCTCAACGATATCTGCTGTTAGCCACTGAGTTCACATTGACAAATCAGCAAAATCAGCAGCAGTCTGCAGACGGTGGTGAGCAGCAAATACAACAAAAAAAGCGTGGTAGAAAACGACGAGATCCTGATACTATAGCTCGCTTATATGAGCACGAAACACAGCTACGAAGCAAGTGGTATGATCAACAGAAGCAACAGCAGCAACAGGCAAGTAGCACACACGTCATTCTCTACTACTTAGTTGTTCTTATCCGATTTAGACATTTCCTGGTAGATTTGGATCAGTGTGACATAATTCCTTCTTCAAATCGACAATTTTCATCTCATATATTATGACAAGTTTCTTGTGTCTACTCATATCTATCTGGGGTGGGTGGGTAACTTTGGTGTGTTAGAGAATTCTTTCAAGGTAGTTGTGGTGGTGTCATATATCTAATAACATATATATACAATACAACGATAGTACTAATAGCACACATATATAGCAAGACACATGTGTAATACCATATATACATAGCAAGACACAATAATACATACTACTACATAATATACATACATAATACATATATGGCACATAATAACATCAATAGCATCAATAGATAGTTTGAATGATTCATTATCACATCTCTATTCATTGTCACTTTCATCAGGTGATTCATCTTCTGTTGTGGTTATTTGCGTTGCTGTTGTTAGTTTTCTCGTCGGTGGTGGGTTTGATGTCTGTTTCCAATGCCTTAATAACCTCTTCAATTGTCCATATACTACTATCCCTCCTACTCTTTCCCCTCCTCTTTCTTCACGTTCTTGATCTTGAGAATAGAATATCGACGTTTTTTGTCGTTGCGCAGAGTAGGCAATTATGATTCAAGAAAAAGGATGTTTAGAGTTTGTGAGACATCAACCCATACTGTGTAATCTCTTGTTCTTAGCTCTGTTGTACTATCTTCTTTTGTAACGTTGATTATAAAAGTCTTCTCTCTTGCTAATTAGCATACAATAAGTAGTAGAGGGTGACGTGTGTGTATTTTTGTATTACAGATGGTAGAGGAAGACAAGTCAGATGATATATCAACCAATGATGATGATGACATGATTCAGTCAATATTACACTCATTATTTTCACCACCACCACCAACAATTGTTGGAGCAGCAGCAGCAGAGTCATCTGGATGTGGACGATATAAAAAAGACATTAGAAATTGCACTGATGATCATGACAACGATAGCGATACGACACCGCCAGTAGTGCTGGATGAGGGCAAGAATAGCAATAGCATGAATGATGATACTATTATTGCATCTACGTCTACTCTTCCACCTCCACGACGACGGCGATATATTAAAAAACCGAAAAAATGAACTACTAATTCAGACTCATATATGTTAATGTCAAATATAAATTTGATTATGTAATATATATTTTATGTATCTACCATATTATATTTTATTCTCTCTGTAGAATATGCACTGAAACTTATGAAACGTGCCTGGAGAGATGGCACAGCACCAACATGTACATTGGATGTACCAGACTTTGTTGAACGTCATGTTCATGAGAATTTTGCTGTATCGATGGGTCCTAAACCGTTACCCAGACATAGGCATCTAGAGGGTACAAAATCCCCACTAATAGTGCGCAATCCTCCACATCATGTTCATAAATCATTAAATTTGAATAAATCTAGTATGGGAACAGAAGGTGGTGCTACATCAAACCAAATAAAAATAAAAGGACGACATGCTGTAAAAAAAGATAACAAATTACAACACCACCCTTATGCATGTGCAGCAAAAAATGTAAAACGACACGGCGGTCTTGGCCTTGGCAATGATGGTGATGGTGACACCAATGATGATGATATGTCGCCATCTCCATTATTTACTAAAGCGGGAATTATTGGAACACCTGACTTTGATTCATACGATAAGTACCGTTTGGATATATTTCCATTTAAGGAAGCATTAAAACACGAAGTTAACAAGTTAGTACTTCAAAAACAAAAATTAGACGAAATTAATCAGCAGTTACGAGAAGAGCGTCGTCGTCAGTTATTAGAAGAGAGAATGCGGGGCGGATCTGGCCGTCGTCGCGCTCGTCATGTGCAGCAGGAACCAGAAGATACTGAGACAACAACAACTGAAGAGGATGATGAAGACGATATTAGTGATGATGATAGTGGTACTACTACTGATACTGAGTATGATACTAACGAAGAGGAGATTAATGAAGATGATGAGCAGCAGCATAAAGATGTTGGTAGTTGTATGTGTAGTGATTGCTTGAACAAATATACACCATTGTAATATAATTATATATATGTTATTGTGTGATAAGTATTGTAGTCATTTGTTGAGATTACTTCTCGTGTATACTGCTGCATGAAAATGTGTGATAAGAATGCAAACTACGATGATGAGACGTTGCATAGAGATGCTGAAAAAGTAGAAAAGTACTATATGGAAGTAATGGGTAGGATGTTACAGGATGAATTTGACACATGTAAGGATAACTTAATGACGCATGGCGAGTGGGAACGTGGTGTAGTAAATTATTGCAATGATCGACTAAAGTATGGAGTGAGTGCTGCAGAATGTAGAGATTTTAGGATGCGTGTACCATTCTCGTGCTTAATCTCTGGTAAATCACAGTGTGGTAAAACAGAATTGTTAGTGACACTATTGTCACAATGGAGATACATAACTACAGATCATAGTGGACACTATTCCAGACGATTATATTGGTTTTATGGTACTGCTTCCATAGAACAAACTAATAGAGTAAGAGAAATATTTGAAGAATGGAGACAGGAGGATGGAATAGATCGTAAAGATACAGAATTGCACTTTATTCAAGTAACATCTTTTAAGGATGATAAAATTCGACTGTTACTAGATGATATTCGCATGGCAATTGTCGTATTTGATGATCTGATGAATGAAATGTGCAGTGATGAGACAATAACTAATTTCTTTAGCAGAGAGTGTCACCACAGAAAACTGTGTATATTTCATGTATGGCAAAATTTATTTCCACAAAAAAAGTATGCTGTAACACTATCTAGAAATACACAGTACAAAATTATATTTGAGAATCCTGAATTGCGAATTCAGTTGAACACAATGTTGGTACAAATGTATCCAAATAAAGTACACCAAAGAGTGTATAATAAAATTATGGATTTTTTTCAAAAAGAGCCGCCTACTGAGTTTCCATTTGTCATGTTTAGAACATCTCCACAAGAGAAAAATAGAGACTGTACAATAATTGGATACGCTGTGAACAGAAATGTTGACGATCTGAAAAATCATATATTTACTAAACCTCCTGTAGTAATTATGTAAAGCTATTGTAATAGACAGACATGGCAGGTTTAGCAGTAGGATTAGGAAGCTTGCTATTACCACCGTTGCTAAAAGCAGTTGGACTAGATGGACGAGGATGTACTCGAGGGCGCGGACGTATGGCAGCAATATTAGGACGGGGTGGTGTAAAAGGAATGAAATGGGGTGTTAGACGATGCAGACGATGCCATACAAGGCATAGATGTGTTGGCAGAACGGCCAGAGGGCGTCGTCGACACAAACGACGTAAAGTAATGAAAGTAAAGTTACCAGCATTTAGAAAACTGCGACGAAGTAAACGATTGCGCCGTTAAATATTGTGATGTTGATACATACATTATATATTAGTAGTACTAACTATTGTAATACAGACTAGATAAACACATATGGACAATGGCACTACGAGGAGCAGCAATGTTGGGGGCGAGATTAGCCCCCAAAGTATTAAAGATATTAGGGAAGACAGCAGGCAGTGCAATTGCTGGAACAGCTGTTGACAGAGTTGCGAAAAAAATATTTGGTGGTGGACAAGCTCGAAGACGATTAAGATGTATATTGCAGCACAGACGACGAACAAGAGGGCGAGGTCGTCGCCGAAGACGAAGAAGACGACATCATCATGAGGGCGAGGATTGTTTACATCGCTGTTAGGACGATCTGCAATACGATGGATGGGTGGCAAACCAGTTCGTAACAAAAGACGTCGTAATCCCGTTCACAGATTAAAATCGTGGGCTACATCGAAAGCAAAATCGTGGATAGCAAAAAAAGTACGTAAACATCTTGGAGTTGGAGGAGGGCGTGGACGTGCTTATGGTGGTCATGGATTACGGTTGTTTAGTGCACCAGGATTGGTACGACGAAAACCATTTAATTTTCAAACTGCAGCACGTAAACGCAAAGCTGGTACAGGATCAACCTCACGTGGTGGATCCAGATATCATAAACGTCGACATCATCGTAGACGACGCAGATAAACACGAACAACAATAGCGCACAATGGGTAGTAACAAAAAAAGACAACGACAATTAAAATTAGCACACAGAGCGCATCCATTATCTCATGTAATACGAAGTATAACATCTAAAACTAAACACAGACTAATACGTGAACATCGTGATCGTAGACAGCCAAGAACTCATACAGAAAACTTATTATCGTCAGATTTTACATTCGGTGGATACGGAGCAAGATTTCAACAATATGGGAAACTTAACCACCAAGCATCTGGATGGAATGCAGACAGAATTGATAGATTATTGGAGCCGAGAGTATCGAACGAAGAAATGAATCTGCCAGATGGGCCAGAGCCCCGACTTGACTCCGACTATATTGATAAACACCTACTGTGCCTACCAGAAGAATTACGCAGAAATATACGATGACAGGGAGTGAAAAAAAGACAACGTAGAATTGAAAGCTATTTTGTAAACACATACGGCTATATCCCCCCTAGGGTACGACGACTTATTAGTGGATCATATCGCCCATCAACAAAGGGACTACCTGCATTGAGGAGAACAGCAAAATCTGATGCTAGACGACGATATATACAACATCTATCCGCATCGTCATCTGCATCATCACCATCATCAACAATATCAACACCACCACGACGTCAACAACAGCCTCGACGCGTAGCAGCAGCAGCAGCAGCAGCAGCAGCAGCAGCAGCAGCAGCAGCAGCAGCAGCAGCAGCAGCAGCAGCAGCAGCAGCAGCAGCAGCACGTAAACTGCCATCTGATAGTTCTCCCTCAACATCGCATATGTCCCCATTAGGATTTGATATGTCTCCAATAAGTCCTTCAATACACGATATAATACAGCAGGTACAGGGTAAACAACCTCTTCCAAATCGTCCATCGTCATCATTGTCTAATAGTTCACCACAGCAGGGAACATCATTTCAAGTTGTAAATCGACGATATGACAGATCCAGATCGCCCTCAGTAGAAGTTACAGGTGATCGAGCAGCAACACCATGACCTCCACGTCCACCAACACCACCAACACCACCAGGGGAGGAGTACGAACGATCGCCACACAGTAGTAATTTTATGGGATTTTCTCCTCTTCAAGGACCACCTGACACACCACCCCCATCATCAGCAACACCTGGACAAGTAGCAATGAATTTAGTAGAAGATTCGGCTAAAGATCTAGAAACAGTGCTCAATGTTGCAGAAACTGGAGTTAAATCTCTACTGTCAAGAATACGAGCTGGTGAACAAGTAGTAGCTGCTGCTGAAACATCACATCCCCCAGCAACTACTGATACCAGTTGGATTACAAATGATAATGATAGTGATGCTGCTCTGCATGATATATTACAAGAGGAATTTAACCATCCTCCCATAAATACAAGTATTGGAGATCAACGACAGCATACTATGGAGATGGAGAGTATGTATGACGACCTATTAGACCATAATAACACTCAAATACCACAAACACCACCTCGTGAACAACGACTAGAATTACCACCACTTCACACACCTGCATCTCGTAAACCAATGTCTCGTATAGCGTATAAACAACCAATGCCACTACCACCGCCAGCCCGCATAGCGCATAAAGCACCAATGGCACCCCCACCTCCACCACTACCACTATCTCGTAACATATTAGCCCCACCATACCCAATATTGTCACCACCATCCATGTATCGTGATAGAAGAAAGAGTGTTGCAACATACCCAATATTGTCACCACCATCCATGTTTCGTGATAGAAAAAGGAATTTTGGAACTCAAGTAGGAAATGATAGAGGGGTGCATAACACTCTTAATGACATATTTCACGATTTCTGTACCGGAAAAAAGAACACTAGACAAGCCACACATAAAATATTGGATATTGTACACCAAATCAGTAAAGACAATATCAGATAGGTATTACCAATGTACACTTTACAGTACAAGTAGCAGTATGTATGGTAACAGAATCAATCACAGGTAACCAAGCAATAATGGGAAAACATCGACGACGACGACAACACCAGGCACCAGATGTACTACAGCATTCGTTATACGAATCTGTGCCATCAGGATACAGAGATCACCTCACATCAAAGGCAATTAAATCAGCAACAATGTATGGCAGTACTATGTCTAATTCACATCTACTAAAAGACTATCCAAAACCGCATATTGAAAATTATGCACAGGGCATGGGAAGAGTGCATATTAATTGATTGCTTCATGCTCAAAAGAATCAACATATTACTGGACGCGGTATAGGACCACACAACACAACACAACTGATGTTTCGGTCATCAAAACACAGACAAATGCCTAAAGCTGGTGCTGGTGGATACGCAAAAGCGTACAACTCATCATACAAAAGTAAATTGACACACGATGTTATTATAGATACAAATCCAGCAGTATCCTCAAGTATGATGATGAAAGATCCACTAAAATATGCGCATGCACAAGAGATGAGTAACCGTATATTGAAAAAAGGACGGAAACGTATGGGAGTTAGAAATAATGCAGAAAATGCCCAAGCATACGTAAATGTAAATCTGCTTCACAAGTATACAACAAGATGGTTTGCAAATACTGCCTCACTTATGTAACTATATATACCAGATGTGTGCAGAGAGGACTATTTAGTAAGTATAAATAGATGAGATCAAGACGTACAGCAACATGGGTAAGAGCAGACGACGACATCACAGACGACATTCCAGTGGTCATGGTAGTAGAGGGAATTATTATTATATTCCAGGACCTGGAACAGGCGTATTCAGTCCTACAGTGTACGCCCTTCAGGTACGCAATTTGCCCCGATTACCTGGAATAACTCCTGTTGTTACGAATAAGTTTGGAAATAAACACTACAAAGTGCAGAAGTACGCTTCAACATTATATCGACTATGAATGTGACAAATATCAACGACAAAAGGGAATTTAATGAGGACGGTACGTACAATGGTGCCTACGGAGATATGGTACAGGTACCAAAATCGCTATACACGTTTATGATACAATCTAGCCAACAAATATTACCATCAATCAACAAGCATGTAATTGCTTACAATATGAAGAAAGCAAAAGAAAATGCAGCAGATCCAAAGACCTATCGATACTATGTTAATCAAGCAGCATTGTATAAAAAACACAATATCAACAATCCAGATGTGGATCAACGAATACGACAATCGCTATCAGATCCCGAGCTGAAACGTGTAGAGGACAAACTAAATAGGCTACGTAACTCTCCTGCCCTAAAAACCGATATTGGAATGAAAGAGTATCAAAATCTTCATCTAGAACGAGAGAGGCGTTATAATGTTCTTGAGGAAAATGAACACACAAAATATCAAAATTTTATTAACAATCCATCGAATAATATCGTCCCCCAGCCTGAATCCATGAAGGATACACCCTACCACTCTAGGACTATAAAATCATTCTTAGCAAAACATCCAGACATAATGCAACATGATATATCTGGCAATTTGTACGTACTAGGGAAGAAGGTATCTGATAATCCCAAACAAGGCGGTTGGATTTTACACTGGATAACACATGACTATTCTGATTTGTCACAAATTCCACACGGCACATCTGCAGTTATTAATGCGCTACAAAAGAAGGGATTTAATATAAATGATATTGGCAACACGTATTTGCGAGAACATCTTCAGAAGAAATTACAACAACGACGACAACAGAGACAACAAGAACAAACACCTCGTGGAGCGACAGCAACACCTGGGAGAACACCTCAGCAACGTGGTATACCATCATCATTTTTAACACCGCCATCGTCATCAAAACGTGATAGTTTACCATCACTATCAGCATCAGCATCTCGATCATCTCGTCTAATTAGAGAGGCACTGGGAGAAATAGATAAATTAAAAGAGCTAAAATCAGGACCAGCCATGCCACGATCCACACCGACAAGACCACGTACAGATGACGAAGTTGGTAGAAAACGCAAAAAAACAACATTATTTGATGACGGACGTCGCGATGACTACAATCCGAGAGAACGACACAAAAAAAAATCAAAGGACGACGATGATGGCGATGACCATCCAAAGAAACATGCTAAACACAAGACCAAACATAAGTAATAACAGATAGTATAAATAACTACTCTATCATTCACAGTAAGTCAGTTAGTACAAGATGGATAATACTGATGATGCTACCAACAGTGCAGCAGCAGCTGGATCATCAATGTCTCCAGCATATGAGGAATTTACAGACGAAGAAGACGAAGTTGGTGATGATACTGGTGGTGATGGGACAAAAACCAAACAAAGTAGTAACAAAAAGACACCATCAAAAGGAAAAAAGCGAAAACGTAGTGATAGTACTAGCAGCAGCAGCGGCAGCAGTAGTGATAGCGACGATAGCAGTAGTGGTAGTGATAGCGATGAGAAACCACCACCAAAAAAATCTAAAAAAAAATCATCTGCTACAGCTACAAAAAAGAAAAAACAAACACAACAGCAAAAGGGTGGTGGCGATACGGATGATCCCATAAACAAATTAGTAGAAATGGCAATAAAAAGTCAAAAGAAGCAATTCAAGAATCAAATGATAAATTCTGTAAAAACAGATGTGCTATTGGCTCTACAAAACAGACTCAACAACTCCTCCACACCACCGTCAGGAGACACTACTGCTGCGTCAAAAACAGATAAATCATCGGATGACGATAATAAGACAGCATCAAAGACACCACCAAAGGAGTACATGAAGCATATAAAACAAGCGTACAGAGAACACGAAGAAGGCTATGATGATTCTCCAAAATTCAACACAAAACAGCACAGAAAAACGATACATAAACTGTATAGTACAATTGATCAACTAAATGATGTAGAATTAGTCAGAATACCACATATTGATAAGGAAATGGGGCTCCAAGATATTGTCAAGAAACATGGATTAGATAGAAAAATAAAGAAGTTAGATAAGGCAAAACTGTCAGCATCTGCTAATAAGACCATCCCCGACTATGAATATGCCGCACTCAGAGATGCCTATTCCTCATGTATGTTATATAAATATTTCTTTACTCGCTTACTTCCATACATTACAGTTCCTTATATTCAGTAATACTAGCATAGCACTTATATAATACAGTAGAAATAGTAGTATACAGATAGATATATGCTTCATTGAGTGATTATGGCTGATGTTGTTAAAAAAGATCGTGATCGTTTGTTTTCTCATCTGTCATCTCTCTATCGAGATCCTACAAAGGATTGACAACATTTCATAAGCACGTAAAAAACCGTCAGAAACGTGGTATCGATCCGGAGCTGAAAGGTCATACGCTATCACGACGCTTATTAGAAGAATGGAAGCATACCGATACGGCATATACTAGATATAAACCATCGAGACGAAAACAATTTCCAAGACGCCCATACAAAATTCTTAATCCAGATAATATATGGGAAGGAGATCTGCTTGATATGAGCAGTTGGAGTCGTAAAAATAACAACATAAAGTTCATACTAGTACTTATAGATCAGATGACAAAAAAAGTATATGCGTGCCCGTGCAAATCGAAAAATGCTGATGATGTTCTAATTGCATTTCGTAACATATTTGAAAAACAAACGATGTCACGACCAAAAATCTTACGAACCGATAACGGATTGGAATTTACGAATTCTCTTGTGCAAAACTATCTAACAAAGAGGGTACGTATAAAACATGTTACAACAACAAATCCATCTATTAAATGTTCAATGGCCGAACGAGCAAATAGAACATTGAAAGTAACACTTGTGCGTATTGCAGATCATAATGATGGCAGATATATTGATGATCTAGACAACGTTATTAGAGGTTATAATGAGACACAACACTCAGCTACGGGATGTGCACCAAATAATGTTACTCCTATAAACATTGATACAGTACGACAACAATTATATAGACGGGCGGCTAAACGACGAGCTCAACAATTCGGTAAGAAAACTTGGGATTCTGGTACCGATGTAAAATCAGCAAAATTACAGGTTGGAGAATGGGTTCATCTTCAAGATAACAGAACAGACAGTGATGCGTTTCATAGAGGGTACGATCCATCGTTCTCAAAAGAACTGTACCAAATTGCAGATGTATCAGTGAAAGATAAACAAATTACGTATACATTACGAGATCTAGGTGGAAACCTGTTACCATCTGCGTATTACTATCCAGAATTATCTAAGACCATATTTCCTCATAAGTTTACTATAGATCGGTCCAGTCCACAACGACAATTTACTGATCAACTAGATCCCACTGTAAAGAAGACAAAATA
The DNA here is from genome assembly GCA_018155075.1 of Cassiopea andromeda. Lineage (NCBI taxonomy): Eukaryota > Metazoa > Cnidaria > Scyphozoa > Rhizostomeae > Cassiopeidae > Cassiopea > Cassiopea andromeda. The sequence goes on from WIPJ01006345.1 coordinate 47,926, forward strand.
TCGCTATATTAAGATCAACGAATATAGACAACCAATTTGGATACCAGACGAAGTATTGCAAAAGAGTCGGAGCGCAGAAGAAAAACGAACACATACAATTTCAAGTGCAGTATTTATGCATTGGCTAAATGACTAAACCAACTGTAATAATGACTAGCAACGCTGCGACACGAATGTTTACGTATCATGCTGCCGAACAGGGATTGGGAGAAGATGATGAAGCATGATACTACTACACAGCAATGTCAAATACCAACACAACAAACACAAATTCTAATTTCGTAAACGAACCATATGGAGGAATTCATTTCTACAGAAGTAGACAATATATTACACCGACAGGCCCAGTAGATGATGAGCAGTGGGGAGTACGACTACTGTCGTGTTCACTGCCACGACACGAACAGAAACCAGATGCTATAACACATGACATATGGTTCAAACGACTACATCTTGGTGAAGAATCCCCACTAGATTCAACATTGTATGACAGGCTATATTCCAAAGAAATATTATATGGTAGTAAATATTCAAGAATATTAGACACTCTACCTCCGATACGTCCACGCTCAGATATAGCACAAGAAATACTTAATGCAAAGAATGGAACCTATCCCACAGAATTGGAACATGTTCTAGAATTTGAGTATTGGTTCCCCCAATTTGGTGGGCTCTATGGTACAGCCCACACATCAGACGGTATGCAGAGAACACAAACATTTTTAGGCATCAAAAAAGTACCTACTGCAAAATCTCCTGTCACAACAGACACATTCGATATTGATATAAAACGCACGGCTAACGTAACATCAGATAATTCACGAACAAATCAAGAATACTGTTTTGACAAAAGTGAAGGGGGATATTACCAAATTATGCGACTAAGCAGAACATTGGCTATTTTGTTGGGACTAGATTCGTGGGAGGAACAATCATATTTTCCACACTGTCAGTGGACAACAGCAACACCAAAACCAACAAATATCAAGACGGGAACTAATGACAAATTCTACGCAAGATTTACTGACGATGCCACAACCGCCAATCGTGTGTTAACCATACCACCAAAATGGTATGTGTTTCAAGAATTGGCAGATCTTATAAATACGTGGGTTATCTCACAGTTGCCAGATAAATTTGGTAATAACAGCCTGGTAACAAAGGATCCAGATCCCCAATGAACAGAATGCTGGTTCAACATCCCCCCTAAATTCAGTGTGAATTTCGACGATACTACAGCACCACAAAATTGTCGACAATTATTTAATATAGCTAGTGGAGTGTATACTGGACAAAAAAAGAATGGATCTGTAGTTAATTTTATAACACCAGATTATCCCCCGTATCTAGAACGCATAACACAGTTTTCACAAACGACAAAATTAGAAAACGAAGCAGCATTTATGACAAAGTACTTAACTCAGTTTATGTCACAGCCAACTAACATTAAACCCCAAGGTGTTAATGGAGCAAAACTATTTGTTAGTAAACGTAGTTTTTTTGTACAATTATTACACAGAAGCTATCACCCAGAGACAAGCGAATATAAAGTCGCATCAGACAATGAAACTATGGAGTTCAACGTCCTTCCTGATTATGGAGCATATATGCAAGCGACTATGGACACAGTTCCTAGCAGTACCGATGGACAGTATGTGGACATCTTAATATGTATACGACATCCTGACGCTGTTGCGTTCTCCTCCACATCTTACTACGATGACCCATCAAAATACAGAAAAATAGCCTATACCGAGTATGTTCCAGTCCCCATTCGAGCATCAATAAACAGTATGTACATTCCCAGAGGAGTGCCCTATATTATTAGTGAATACTTACGAGACTTGATTACCTAAATCACACTGTGACTATTTTCGCGCCAAATATGGTATACGAAAATGCTGTAGCGGGAAAACTAGATAAGACAGTGGAGTGTTTTCAATCTAGACGACCACTTGATGTATACCCATGGACAAAACAATGGTTCCAAATTAAACGACCTATAATGCATGTAGTACGTCGAGATATCTTTGACAATCGTCTTCAATTTAATGTAGAGCTTGCGCACGGAACATCAACTGCAATTCGTACACTGTCGCAATTAAGTGATACTGCCAAAAACTACTACGCAAACAATTCTATTCTGATGATAGGAGACCACTCACCAGTAGCATTAATGTTCGTATTTGAAAAGTAATATATCTAGTATAATATTATGACAGCTGTCACTACTACAAAACATGGATGAATCTATGCCAAACAGAGAACCTCGATGTTTAACATTTACAACAAATCAAGCACCACATCAAGTGAGTTTTTGCCCGAGATCATGGACGTCAACAGAATCTCCCCCCTCAACACTGAATACATCTGAAAATGCGATACTATTCCCTACCGAGGATTATGACCTATCTGGAGACAGATGGTATGTATCATTAGATTCCTATTCGGTTATACTTCGTCTTCCACTGGGGGGCGTAATACCTCCGTTGGCACAACAAATATGGGAAACCACAAATGGAATAGTGTGTATAACAATGATGGATAAAGGGCAAGCGGGAGATATATCACTAAATGGAAACAAATATGAAGCTGTATATCCAAACAATGTATTATCATACGGTAGTAGTAGCAGCAGCACAACTAGTGGTGGATATACAATTATTAAGGATACAATATTACACGAGGAGGCATATCATGTTACCACGGGTACATATGCAACATTTGTTGAAGGACCAGTAGCACACCACTATGCATATCTTGCACTACCAACAGATCACAAATCGACAGCACCAATACCCCATCCAATATTTTATCCGTTACCGACTGACCTACCAACAGACTATGATAGAAAATCAGTCACCTTAAACATCTACTTAAAACTACCGCACGTAAATGAAGGAGCAAACATTCAACGACGATTCTATATACCACTATTTGATGGACAAACAGGAACTGCTTCATCACTGGTGTATGACTCATTTATAAAACTGAAAATCTGCAACGAAGCATATCTACAACAGAACAAACTAGGGCCACTATACTGCACAGATTTGCAAGACGATATAAGTTTCGAAGCAAAGTATCTGCTAGGGACAGTAAACACTCTCACATATGGTACTAGTTATAAACAGTATCCACTCAAAGTGAATTTCACAAATGCAGCTATACAATCAAATGAGCAGATACGTCGGGACGATTTACAGCTAGATGCAAACAAAACATGGGAGATTGGAGTAACTTGGGTGACGTACAATTTATCAGAATCGCAGCTAATAATGATCCCTCACCCTTCTGTAGCAAAAGAAAAAGGTATCTACGATCTATATGCAGGAGAGATTATGATTGGTCCGTGTATGTACTATCCTATTGTATCGACAGACGATATGCCACCGCATCTACAGTACCAATCAATGGGAACCGCACTAACAAAAATATACTCGTGGAATACATCAACACAATCTGATTTTGTAGCCTACGCAAATGATCATTTTGGACGACTATACACAATGGTGAGAGAATTACGTGCACACCTGAGTGATGATACCAGTACAGGAGATACGTGGTACACACAAGACCTACAGACGACGTATGACAGTACAATAACAGCTCTGAGGTGTCCTGTATTCAGATGGAATTATACAGACAAATTACTAGATAAACATCCCACACGATTTCAAATACACAATAACGAATTTGGACTATTTTCTCTTCGCGAAATTATTGATGATATAACCATTGTAACACAGGCTGAAATAAACAATGCACAATCATGGGCACAAGCATACAAAATATCAGGATGGCATTGGAGATATAATATAGTTGGAAAACGTGTCTGGTATAATATTGCCAATTCACTGCCCAAACTACCATTTACATTGCTAGATCATACTAATCAGAGTACGGATTCAACAATTAAAAACTATAGTGTAAAAATTGAACCATCGTACGGAACCGTGTACATAGTGGTAGGATCAAAAATGTCGAATATGTTTGGTTTTACACACGAGAAGAAAACCCGAAAATTAATGGATATGACTACTGGTACTGTGAAACGTCAAGCGTTGAATATTATCTATGATAATGTTCGAGAGTCGTATATTTCCCCATGTCAGATGGTATCACGAGATGCGACATTAGCCCCAGTCGCACCGCGTCCATATACACACGAGTCACAAGCACCAGCACCATCACCACAAACACTAACATACCTATGGACACTACCAAAATTACAAGGTTACACTGTAAATTCCCTAAATTACTACTAGTTACCAAATGAACCGCGTATTGTATATTCGGATGCAGTATTGGACACAGTTGGTGGAGATGATATTCTTATATACACAAACATGCTACCAAATATTACTAGTATTGGCAATCATTTGTCTCCCCTTCTTGTTCAGATTCCATGTCCGGCACATATGTTTGGTAGGAGTCGAATGGACATACCATACAACGATTTAGCAGACAAAACAAGAATAATGACTACACACATGTGGGAAATTGAGAATCCCCAATTTAGTACACTAGCCCCCGGAGTGAATCTTGATGATATGCTCGTGTTGGTATCTAATTCGTATGGGGACAAATTGCATTTGGGAGTTATGGATATTCAAATTATTGTCAGAGAGAAAAAGTGATATCGCTGCTAGTATTACTAGTTATCATATGTGGTGCAGTAATAATCATATTATAACGACAGTTAGCATACAAAATACTATCACATATCATCTCAGTATGAATAGAATTCAGCGAAATATAGAACCACCATCAGTATCGTCAAGAGACGTGGTATTATCACGATATATACCAAAAGGTAGTAGCAGCATGGGTAGTCGATGTAGACGTGGTGGAAGAACACGAGGTCGTGGTCGTCGTAACAGTCTATTAAGACCTCGAAGTCCCGGCATCTGGTCTCCCCCTCCATTTATACGAACAGCAAGACGAGCCACATCTGGGTGGGGGAGAAGTGTTGGATCTGGAATTGGAGATATTCTGTCAACAGGATTAAAAACAGTTGCAAATCGTGGTAGCAAACTTGTGAAACAAGAGGCAAAAAAACACAGTACGAAAATTGCAAAATCAATACACACAAAAGGACAACAGATGGTAAAATCAGGATTAACAACTGCTAAACGTCGTACCAAATCGGCAGTTCGAAGCAAAACCACAGCCACACAGAAAAAAGTAGCAAAGGCGCTATCATCTGCTCTGTCTTCAGCTAAGCAAAAATCATCACATAAAAAACGCGGTGGTGTAAAATGTCCTGCAAGTGCAGTAAAATCTATTACAAAATCAAAGACATCTAGAAAACACAGATCATCATCTCGCCGCAAATCAGTACAAACCACAGGCACATGACGAAGGCGACGACGGCATAGAGGATTTTCAAAAAAACGCAGAATTGGATTATCAACCAAGAGTCTTATTGGACTATTATAAACAACAATGCCGATAAGTGATGCACTAGCTGGAGGGGTTGGAGTGAATACAACAGCCTACTCTTTGTTACAAAATATAGCCTCAAAATCTAACAAACATGGTAGTAAAAAACGAACTCACAAACAGTCTGATGACGAATCATCGTCATCATCTAACAAAGAGAAGACATCATCAAACAAGTGGATGAAATTAGACAAACTTGATCCTAATAGATATTTTAATAGACGATTGTTTGGACGAGGAGATCTAGTGTCCCAAGTACAAAATCAAGTATCAATAATTGGAGAACACAATACGGGAATCCAACCGTTCCAGAATTTCATCAAGGAGGTCCACGTCGCCTTGGTGGATCTCAACCAGGAGCTGAGAAACTGAATTTTTTTCCGCAGCCATCTATCTATAATCTTATAAAAACAACCCAGATCCTACGTACACCTCCTGTCAACGTAACTGTGCCCGCATTCGATGAGACAATTACAATTGTAATAGCACAACAACCCGGTATATTTATTGATGCTAATGAATTTGTGTTAGAAGCTGAACTACAAATGTACTACAGAGACGTGCCCTGGGAGACGGATACAACAGGACTTGACCATACGTATAGAAAATGTATCTCTCCCGTGAACAATGTACTGGCTAGCCTGTTCAAATCTGTAACTGTCTCAGCAAACAATCAGCCAATAATCACATATGATTATGCCACTATGGACTATTTTGAAACCGTATTTCAGACCTCACTTCCTGCATACGAAAATGGAGATCTGTCTGTTAAAGGATATTTCAAGGAAACTGCAGGACAATTGACACAATGGAACGGTTTAACAGGTGCTACGGATAAAGATGATTTGCCACTATGCACTGCCAATCCTGCTCGTCAGTCATTATTGCGAATGTTCTATTCAGGACAAAAAGTAAAATTGCGCACAAAATTAAAATTCCCAATCACACAATCACTAGATAGAGCACCCTTGAATTCTGCAAACAGGTTACCATTTCAATTTCAACGAAACCCAAATACGTATTACCTATTATCAGGACCCAACAATGCAGGGGCAACAGCTCCCATGCAGAAAGACATTGCTACCAAGGCAGCCGATTGTAAAATTCGTATCAACAAATTTGAAATCAAGACGACCATGCTAGAATACGAACGCCCTGTGTTGGAAAAATACGTCAATACATACACAGATCAGCTGCCTGACACATATTTGTTTACGTATCATCAGATCCAGTATCACACATATCAGCCGGGAAACCTATACTATCAGATTGCCGTTCCATCAGATACAGTCCCCGACAGACTAACATTCGCATTTGTGGACAAGGAGGTGCGATTAGGTCAAATAACAAAAAACCCCTTCATTTTGTACAAACTACCAAAGAACACAAAATGGCGAATAACAGTAAACAGCGGATCGCGACAATACGAACCGTTCACAGACACATATGACCAATATTGTCAAATGAGAGATGCCATGAATAAGGACACAGACGAACCACTTATCCAATTGTACGACTACAAAATCAACGATACCGCAGAACTAAGTGACTGTCAGTACAATCTGTACTGTGACACATTGACAATGACACAGAAGAACGCAGACGGCAGCATTGCTCAAGATGTTCGACAGGCAGCTGTAGATATAGCTATAGAACTACCAAATGGTAAACATCTGCCCAACAATACAGAAGTGATGATCAATAAATACGATATAAGAAAGTTGGCCATCCAGAACGAGGGAGTTATTATCAAGAACTACAATGGATAGACAACGGATAGTCATGGACAATTGGACTATAGAATCATATATTGCCAAAGACTCAGAAATACGACAAGTATTTGCTGGATGCTTATTAGAGGATGATGTACGACATATAATTGGCGCAAGTCGCGGTGATAGTGCACAACGTCTGCACAATTTATGAATATTTCTATGCAACACAATGCTGTATCGCAATATCGAACACTTTCCATTGGCATTTGTACTCAATACTGGCACACACAAGAATGGTGGGACTCACTGGCAGAGTATGTACATCAACCACGAGCATACAATGTATTTTTTCGACTCCTACGGTCGTAAACCAAGTGACATATTTCACAGATTTGCACACGATCTCCTAACTATATCCTACTATAGAGAATACACAAAAGACCTGCCTCTAAAAGAAGCACTATCGGACAGTAGGTTTACACAAACCAACGTACACAGATGCCATAAAACCAAAGAGGCTAATGACGAAGAAGACACTATTAGATATTTTCCCTATCAAATACAGAATGACAAGACTAACGTGTGCGGTGAATATGCTGTATTATTTCTTCACAATATTACACGAACACGAGATCCGTGGATGCACGCCTACGAATTTTGGACCGAACATCAAGACATATTTTTTCTTTTACCTACATCTAATTTACGAACAGCCGCAAAATGTCCATGTTGTTGCACAACAACACACAATACAAGGACAACACAACAAAATAAAGCACTATCTTCTGGACAAGCAAAAACTCAATATCAGAATCAAAAACTGTATAATAACGATGTGATTGTAAGAGATATGTTCTCAAAGCTGTATAATGTAAAATTATCTAAAAACTTGTTATCTTAGGTAGTTCAGTATGTAATGTTCATCTTCATTTGTTATTATCATCTTCTTTCGTATCCATCATTTGTGGTGGTTCTTCATCAGATGTAGTGTCCTTTGTTGTTGTAGCCTTTTCTGGACTATACTCCTTCTGCCGTTTTGAGATGAGATAAGCACTATCGGGAGGACACAATCTTACAATAGTAGAATAGACAGCATATATGTACATCTGGCATACGTTGCAGAAGTAGTTGTCTTTGGTTCTAGACCTCATATGCTCAGTAAATGATTCTGTTCTCTGCCACGCATTTGTAGCCACCAAGCGTTGCAACATCAAATACAAACGTTGAGCTGGAGTGCTGTCAGGCATCGTTGCACTATCATATCTTGGAGGTGCAGACTGCACTGCAGACATTGAATGCGATCCTCCAATACACAGTGATACCAACTTGGTAAATTCCAGAGAACGTTGCGAGGCTCCAGTTATTCTTATAATTCCCCTCATCTCTACACATGCTCCTGAACACACCATAAAATGATCTGTCAAATAATCACTGATCACTTGATAAATATAATGCTTATCAACATACTGATTCTTCTCCATGGTCCAGCTGGACGATGCAAACAATGGTGCAGATATTGGAGATGCGAATGAAGATGTTGTTACTGGCATAATACCCATATGAGGATATAAACCAAACAATGCACACATCTCTTTCATTATTCTTGATCTGATAAGAATCTTATGAGATGATTCGCTTGCATACATCATAAAAGAGGGAAAGATGAGCAAATAATGATGTTTGTGGCATGGGCAAGTAAGAAGATCTCTGTGAATGGTTTTTACACCATCAAACGACGTGCTATCAGTAGATAACTTATGTTCTACAAAACACTGCAAACATTTAGACTTAAATCTATTTATAATCATTTTCTTAGCAAGCCTAGAACATGGTTTATAGATAGGGCGTAATTTACACACATAACACAACAACTCTTGGTCAAATGACGACCTGCTAGGGACAGGAATATAAAATTCCTTCATTTTGTACAACGCAAGCGCTGTGTCTCTAGGTGTTGGTGTACTCTTCTGTTGTTGATGTTTTTTGGCTTTACTAGCAGCAGATTGTATACTCTGGTGCCCCTCTTCCTCACTAAACCAATTCATATAAAACACAATTGTGCTACATATCTCCGCTGTCACACGGAAAAATATGTAGCGAAGTGTTGCAGATTCTGGTTGTACTGGAATGTTTACCGCTGCTGTACGTCTCACTGCGCGTTCATATTTATAAAACTCATTCAAGAAATGTGGCTGCTCATCTGGATCAACAGGAAGTGATATCACCATCCTAAATAAACAATATAAAAAGCATTAGTACTGTGTGCAAATGACAGTTAGTAGTCAGATAGAGCAGAACTCGAGGACATACACACGCACACAGCAGCAATGGACAGTACCGACGCTAACAACAATACAGATAGCCCCACTAAAGCAATAGAAGACGACCAACCACTTGTCAAACTGCCACAAATACCGAAACCATACACATTACGACAAGCATTTTTCAAGAAATGTCTCAGAGAATGTCAACGTAATGCACCAAGAACATCCTTAGAGGAGGATATGTTATTAGAAGGACTAACAAATAATGACAAAACTGCCATTATGAATCACTACGAATACAAAAACAACCCAATATCGGATGTGCCACCTCCATTCAATAAGTATTACCTACAGTATCACGTTTTTGATCTTGTTGTGTTTAATAAATATACCAAACAAGCATGGAACGATATCGTACAGTATTTTAAATACAACAAAGATCTGGAGAAGAAATACACCAAAAATATAACCTACAAACTGCAGATGTACCAACAATGTAGAGACTCACTGTCAACAACCATACAATTACTCATTGCATATACTCGCAATTCTCACAAGTACAGAGAATCGTGCGACCATTTTCTACACAACAGTGGAATAAAAGAGCAATTCCCAATATGGAATATAACAGCATGTAAGTCATACTCCTACTTATCACCAGAAGAATATATAAAACTATTAAATACTCACGCTGGTGGCTGTTTCGTAACAGAATTATATCCACGCTTTCGTATATCACCTCCACCATCTGCTGATGATGATACATTCGACGACGATGACTGTGATGATGATAGTGACGACACTGACACCGCTGAGGACTCATCTACAGACGATGATGATGGTAGTGATGATGACGATTCAGGCAGCACTGATGCTGGTGATAGCACCGATGACTGTGCTGATGGCATGCTATCTACCAATGATACCAATGATGATATATGCGATGCTGATGTTGGCACCATAGATGGGTCAAAAGGTGGAAATGACAATTCCTGTAAAGCATCCACAGCTGTGCGTACCTCAGCATCCGCAAGACGAGTGTTCAAATCGCCACACCTAGATGTTGGTATATCATCACCAGCAGCAGCATTACCTGATAAGAAGAAAAGGAAAAAACCATCTAAGCTAGAATCATTAATAGCAGAAATGAATAATGTTGAGCACTGTAATAACAATGCAACAAAACCTCCACACAAACATCAACTACTACCAAGATGCAGATTTTACCCATCCGAAGCACGATCACAATATATGAAAGCAACAACATTTATGAAACATTCTATTAAATGTGGTGGTCACAATCAAGACATAGTTGCTAAAGATATCCATACTGGCACCAACACACTCATATTTCATGCAAGATCATACAATATGCATCACAAGAAGAATGTTGTTCGCAGTAGAGATTATTTACTCCCATACCGTCCCGCAGTACCATCTGCGGGAGGATCTGCAACAACATCAACAACATCAACATCAACCACAAAAAAAAGAAAGAAACCAATAGCACCCAACGATACTGATGACGCTGCGAAGGAGAAAACGCCAAAAAAACAGAAGAAACAATAGATAGTATGAACAGACCTGTATTAGTAGTAGTATCCATCATTGTATTATTCTTATCCTCTTCCATACTATTAGAGTATTGTCTCTGTCTTTGTCTGTACCTCCTTCTTCGATCTTGATAACTATCTAAACCACTGACTGATCGGCAACTAGCTGAGGTCTCTAGTTATTGTCTCATTGCTTTTTATAGGTTTAGCATGATTGACAGTCGTGCCACGTCCCACGTACGATCTGAAATACGTGAGTCAACAGACATGCTGTGTAAGTATGTCGGCATTTGCAAAAGATCATAAGAATACGTCGGCATTTGCACAGATCACAAGAATACGCTCTTTCCGTGTTTGTTCATGCATCGTGTCACACGTTTCAAAGGTCACCAATCTAACCATTGTTATGTCACTCAAACCTAGCTAAACAATAAAAGACGCTAGTAATCGTACTATCACGAATCAAAGTCCACAACTCGAATGAATAAAAGACGCTGTATCACACTGTGACTCGAACCACCATGTGATCAATAGGATTTCCTATAAATACAGATACACACTCAACTGATTCACCATTCAATTCTTGGCTCACATAGAGACGAATATCACGTAAAGACAGCGAGTTCTATTCTACAAGAAACAAGCAAACAAGATGGCTGACAGTAAGATGACCAACAATGCTGAAGTGACCGCCAATACTACTGCTGCTAGTGGTATAGCCAATGATGATAATGATCACACATATGCCAATGTACCTGCTCCTGCACCAGTAACAGGAAATGCTGATACCCCACCAACAACGGCAGCAACTGCAGCCAACTCAGACGAAGCAGCACCACCACCATCCTCATCATCTACAGATAATGCAGACGGGGGAGCCTCAGCATCGGAAGAGCCTAAACCAAAGGTAACTAATACTGTGGACTTTTCATTTATGCTTGATCTTTCTATGGAGGAATTTGTACGTATTACAATGATAATGTCACTATTTCGTACCTTACTTCCCAAATCATTTGATGAACACGAGGTATTACGTAAGGTTTTAGCACTAATAAACGACGCAAAAACAGTAGCTGCCTCATCACCACCATCGACGACCACAACAACATCTACTTAGTTATTTATATACGTATTTTCATATTGACTGTAGAGATTGAGGACAACATCTGCTACTACTGAACTGCTAGAGTGCACACCAAATGTAACGAATGCAATACTATTAGATGATAAATATTCAAGTATCTACCTATCACTACAACGAATGTTAAGAGATGAACAACGAATTAGCTGCATGGACGACGACGATAAGGAGTATATAAACGATTGTGCAAATCCAATAGTAATACAACTATGTAAATCTGGTCTGGAGAACCTACGATTAGCAGTAAAACGATGTCGAGCAGCAAGTATGGTGTTAACAGAACACAAATCCATGAACATATTACACAATCTGGAAAAAGAATTTGATGACAGCTATGAACTACTACCGGACGAAGAACTATCAGCTAGACAGGATACATGTCGAAGACAGCGTCAAAGAGTGACAGATATGATAAATATAGCCCGAGTGGTAGGAGAGACTCAGTACTCATCAACTAATATAAGAAACTTTTATGCTACCCTTGCACCTGGTTCAGTATCTACTACACTTGCCTATTATCGTAGACGACGAAAAAGACCACGACAGCTAGTAGAGGAAAATTAGATGAAAAATTCAACAAGCGACTAGAAGATATATATAGAGACATCAAATACAGAATAGTCGAAGTTATCATAATAATGCTGTTATACTACATTTTAGAAAGAGTTATGGGATCATCCTGACTTTTGGAACATTTATGAAGTACTATACCATTCACCACCAGGAATCAATCGCCAAATAATTTGGGATGCACAGCACCAACTAGAACAGCTATATAGAACTCATTTTTTATTTTAGACTAGTGAGGATGATGAGATAGCAATTAGAGCCCATTATGAAAAACTCCAAGACATCCTATTCGCAGACGATAAGCCAAAAAAGAAAAAGACTACAACAACTACTAAACGACAACCACGACGACAACGACCCTACCAGATAATGGTCACAAAATCTGCTTATGGAACTGTTAGAGAGAAAATTTACTTAGATTAATCACTTTATTTTAGACTGATGATAAGAAAGTGTTTAGACTACTTCGCGACATTCGTCATGAAGAAGAGCACTTTAGACGTGAACATAGAGAGCGATTAGAACGTGCAAGACGGCATGCAGGGTCAATAAGAGTTCAACGTGATCCTACAGTACCACCAAACACAGTTATTTTTCCAGAAACTGGTGAACAAAATACACATATCCGACAGCACAGCTAGATTAGGATTCTCTATATTTGGAAGACAGAATGATGCTATACTGAATGGTCTCGATGCCTGCCCAATCCAATAATAATTGACTACTGCTACCTTTATTATAGGTTAGAAATTGGCCAACAAGTGAATGGTACCAATGCTGCTGTTAATTATATAATTACACTGTGTACCGTCTTTTCAGACCAATAATATAACAATACTACGACACGAAGATTACAACAAAGACTGGCAACGTATGGTTGATAACAATCCTTTAAAACAACAATCTTTTGCAGACAACAATAAACAAAGCACCACCCCGCCGCCGTATACTAAAGACAGTACGAGAAAGAACACAACAGTATAATGAACGACAACTAAGACAAGTAGAACAATTAGAACATTCATTATTAGACACTAGCTGCGATGAAGACTTATCTGATTGTGTAATTTGTTAGTTAGATAATTATGTAGTATTATCGCATTTTCTCCCTTCCCTAGGGTACAATAACACTCTGTCCCGAGAATCAGTGTAACATCATGAAGTATATTACAGTACGAGAAAGAAATACCGTAAAACTTCAGCCCTGCATAGAAGTGTCTCAAACTACACGATATCTATATAATATATGTCCACACCCCCAAGGCACTGAACTTGTATGGGCACCTCCTGCGAATGAACCCGACCTACCCCCTAGCCATGGTCTTACTGTCATTATTGTATTTAAACTAGATAACAAAAAACACCTAAGACTTCAGATCGTTATCTCCAACTGTGGACGTCGTATACGCTGGTTTACTCGCAGTAAATTCGATGGTACGTTGACCATATACGAAAAGATGATACGACATAATTGCGATCCAAACTCTACAATATTATCTTTACAAATCACCCCAAACAAGGAAATACTATTGCATACACAATATGGTAATAGATCCAACAATACATCCGAGAACTTTATTGACAAATTATATTAACTAGTATATACCTATAGATTTATTATTGTCTCTTTTGTTTATCATAGATATTCGGTCTTGTACGTGTCCAGTATTATATAGACAATTGGCGAGTAACAGGATCAAAGAGGCTAACAAAATTGATAAAACATACTCACGTGAAAACGGGAAAAATTTTCTGGTACGATCCCGATATGTGTCGACTTTGGTATGCTGATTCAAACACTAGTAATATTATGCACCAACCTATATTATTAAAAAAAGGTAGAGTTACCCCCAGACAGATTCGTACTCAGCTTCTAAGTGGTAAATTTACATCGGCCCACCCCCCAGAACATATAGATGTAGAATTACATCATAGATATCGTAATTATCACACAACACATCGCCCTTAAGATATATGTTATCTCCTTTATATTTTAGTTGTACACCATATGCTGGGACTTTGTGGAAGATTACGACCCCTCATCATTAGACTTTCTATTTAATAGAAAGATTCTATTTAGAATGTCTCACTCGTTCTTCACTGGTGCTCAATTTGGTGAATCGACAACATTTGTCATAATGGATTATAAATCACCCTTACAAAGTGATAATGCTGTTACCAGTAATAACTGGAGAGAATGTAAACATGCTAACAAATATTATAACATTATAGACATTTCTATGTATGATGGCACATTTCGCACATGTTTTGCTCGTGGTTCAGCAGTAACCTTACGATGTAGTGGACGACACTACGATTTTACTCATTGCATTTTAACTCTTAATGATGGTATTAATTGCGCTTTTCACACCGGACACATAGATTGTAACACCCCCCCTTGTAGATTAACTACTCTTGTAAACCCAGATCCAGACTGGTATCTTAACTTGAACTTTCGTGATTATTTTGAGATAAATGATAGACATTATGGTAGCTCCAATCCTGATGATTATGACGATGTTGCTACTTTAGTACGTTTTGATAGTGGTATTGAGCTTAGCTGATTTATTATTATATACGCTGTGTTTTTGGTGAATACTCGAGAGTTTTATGTCTATCTCCTATTACCTATAAATACATAACATACGTGTCTACACAGTCACTCGTTACTACCACTCATACAGAACGGACTATCAGTATTACGCAGAGGAAGACGAAATACCACACATATATAGTATTACAATAACAATGGAATACGACAACAGAACTCTATCAAGACTAGGCATGATAGCTATATTCAGTTGTGTCTATCTAGTGAGCGCACTACTAGTAAGCAGTACAACTGCTGTTACTACTTCATCACTCAAATCGCCAACACAAAAATGCACATCGAATTGCAACAAGGACAGCAGTACTACTACTAAGAACGACAATACTGATGGTGGTCATTTGTCTCCACTTCAGACATTTTTTATTAAAGTACCAGCTGAGAAAGAAGCAGAAACAATCCACCTAATATCACAACACGGACTATATCAGAAGTACCTGACCATTCACAAAATAGAATCTGCCTTTTGCTTAGGACACAATGTAATTCTCAGAGTGACCACCGACGACACAACCATCTTTCGCCCAGGAAGTACAACATGGCCAACAAGACCCGAAACAGAATGGGTATTTCAGGCACTCAATGTCGATATGTCATACGTAATTTTCATCCATTTTCGATCGTATTTTGTTCCACCAAACGACGAATCAGATGGTGGTGGTGATGATAATGCTGCATACAAGAGCATAGCAAGAGTTCAAATTGACCTTGGACAAAACTAGACACTTAATTACTATTAATTATAAGAGACTATTAACCATCATACACTCATATGCTGCTACTGCCTTTTTCTCTGTAGTACAACATTCTACAACAACAAAATGGTTGTGAACTAGGAGATACATCGAACAGCGATATCGACGACGGCGATGATGATGATGATGGTTGGACCTATATACACAATTTCTTTGTCGTCGCTGTCGTTGTCTGACTACCTCTCCTACTCTCAACCTACTTGCATGTAATTATTGTATCGCTTTTATATCATGTATTTTACTTATATATGTCACATGTGGGAGATTACGTGCCTAACGCATGCGTTACAGAAAACATAACACAACAAAAATATGTTTGTGTGGGTGAAGTACTGGCGGTGAGGGGCCCTTCCCATCTCCAACCTTCCACCACAATTAGCTATAGCATAATAACATTCTCTTATACTTGTTAAACAACCCAATTGTGATATATATGGGAGTACATCACTCACGCATGCGTTATTATCTCACCACCAGATGACATATCCAACATGGACGATGACACCTACAGGTCGTATACTGTTCGAGCTAGACCGTATATCCAGCACAGTAAACATCATACGATGTGAGCTATTCAGAATGGATGATGGGTGTTATGACAGATGTTATTAATAAAGACTTGATAAGAAAAGAACTGGAATTTTATGAACTAATTTAGATACTGTACATAGTTAATAACCTTCTCTATCTACTAGATACTATTGCTACACAAAAATGAAGGAGAGAACGAACACCTCAATGATGTAGTAGAAGACATGTGCAACATGTATTATGATCTTAGACGCATTGAATAGAACGTATCTCAGATACAGCCATGTGTACATAACCTTAGACACATTACTAATACCATATTTGAGTTAGAATATCGTATGAATAATTGCATACAGGACTTAGCTGATTTGCGAAAACAAATGCTTAGAAGTAAACGTCAATTATGGACAAGTGTACATAATATTAGACGACACAATAAGAGCAAAACACATAAATAGTAGTAGTGACTTATATCTTATTATTTTCTGTTTTCATCAGATTCGAGTACTATCTCGCCCAGTCAATTGGCATGACATCTATAACATATACGATGATGTTGTGGAATTATATAGAACCGTTAAAGGCTTGGACTCCGAATTATATTCAATAATGGACCAAGTTTCTGATATTAAAGATAGATTATACAAATATTTATAGTTATTATTTTTTTGCTATTAGATGATTTGTATGAAGGAAGACGACCTCCTGCACATTTACATGAACCTGTGCGAACTAGACAAGATACTAGAAGACAATGAAAGACATGTATCACAACACCTCTCTATTATCACAAGTAAACTCCACGCCGCACTAGTTCTTAATAATATACGTCGTCCTCCTTCGTAGATATCTGCTGGACGACAAAGAAAAAGAGAAGAAGTTCAACAGCTAATTAACATACTAAATGAGACTGTAGAGTATATTACCGCTATAAAACATAGAATACCATATATGTACAATGATGTAGATGTAGATAATATAACCAGCGATGTAGACACCCTTGATGATGCGATATTTAACATTGATTTCATACAGCGAAGAATAAAGTACATGGATAAAGATAAATACGATGAATAACAACGTTGTCTCTTTTCTTTGTCTCTCTCTTAGAACAACCTCTCAGAGATAACATATATGGAAAGACTCATGGACAAGATGTTTGAAGTACTACAGGCCGGACATGTTCACTCTGTTTACATGAGCGATGAAGCCTTCTGTATAAAATATTGTTCTGTTAACTGTTATTGCAATAAACAATATACACAATAACCTTACATCTTAGTGATGAATAACAACTCTGTCTCTTTCTTTGTCTTTCTCAGAATCTCTCCATCGAAGAACATCTCAGCCGTGTGTACCAGTCACTAATCTCACTCGATAGCAACTTGAATAAAGTATTGAAGCACCTTCGTGACAAAGATGGCAATGATGATAGTCCTACTCCTAAAAAGAAACCCAAATATAACATTTATATGAACGGCAGAGGAGGCACTAGTAGTAGTATCATTAAGATAGAAGACACCGAAAACAGACCTCTTCAGATTTATCGTCTTACACCTGAAAAAATTTATCGTGAAGTGTAAAAAAATATTATTCACATCGTTACAGCATGCGTTCTTATTTGTCTAAGTCTCTCAAATACGCTACTTGTCCCTTACCCTTTCCCCCTTCCCCTTGTCCCTTACCCTTTACCCCTTCCCCCTTTGTTTACCCTTCCCCCTTCCCCTTACCCCTTCACCCTTCCCCTTACCATCCTCGAT
>WIPJ01006353.1:9809-24125 GCA_018155075.1 Cassiopea andromeda
TAGCATCATCGAGCAACGGTTAGTAGAATTTGGGAATCTTTCCTATTAGTAGTTTATTGTAGTACACATACCATGGTCATGTCCCTCTGGGAATGATTGATATTCAGTGATGATTCTGTGTGGGGACAGAGAGGCCACGGCTCCCTAAAAATTGTCTTGGCCTCATCGATGGCCCTCCACCTTTCAAGGGAGGTATATAATTTTGAATTTCGGGGACCCAAACTACGCAGGCAGTATACAAAGCAACCCTCTATAATATTATTATAATAGAGGTGAAAGGTATATATTAACTGTCATGTTTACCATCCACCTATTCCGTGTAGTGTTCCTTATCACGTCCGCTGATGCTCCGGTGCTCCGTTCTACGTCCATTTGTATGCTCTATCACGCGTGATTCTTGATCCTACCTTTAACATTTAACACCCTCCTTTTCCTTTTATTTTTGTACTGATGATAACTCGAGTGGAGTTGAAAGGTCCATATTCACACCGGTTTGTCAATCATGGAATAGTCTTAATTATGGAATGGTCTTAGTACTTTTCTTTGTCGAATATCGGAATACCGGGTTTATACGGATTTTTGTCGTGATCAGACTAAGTTATACAGACGTCAGATGCTTCATTTTGCAAGCCTTCTTGGCAGCATAGAAGAAAGAGGTAAAATCTTAGGCTTAGAATAAGTTTTGTTAAATAGGTGTGGCACAGTTTAGATTAGTATAAATTTTGAGATTACAAAGATTTGCGTGTGTTTGAAGAGATAGTTCAGAAGAGAAGAAGTTGTATAAATTACGTCGGATCATTTGATAGTTCGTTGGTTTAGTTGCATTGAGTAGCATTAAGTTTATAGTAAGTACTATGAAAAAGTATGAATTCCATGAGACTAATTTATTATTTATTCCATATTGATAGCATAAATTATAACATGAAAATGGCATAAAGGTATAAATTAATTTATGGATTTTGGCTGGGAGGTCTGGTTATATCTCTAGGTTGATGTTTCTTGTGTTTCATCCAAACTTTCTAGTTATTGACTTTTTTCATTAAAAGTAATTATCAGGCACAGTTGCTAGTTTGTTAAGATTTTTGCTGCTTTTCTTATCCCTTTCAAATATAATAGCGGTAGGAGCGTTTCTACACATGTATTTGTGTTTGCACAGTGTCGAGTTTACCGATTATTGTCTTGGGTGAGGCTGGAGTTAGGCACTTGTCCATAAGCAAACTATCGTTTGCTATTCCCATCCTTCTAGGGGTATTGTTGATAGCGAAGCTTTATTATCCCGATTCATACATTTAATTTCAGATACATCCTGACTAATGTGTTGATGCCCGTATCTAATTGTGGAGACATGTCATGTTTTAACAGTTTTTTGTAACATACCAGTCAAAATCGCATGATTTGTCTCATTTTTAATAGTATGTAATGAAATGTACTAAAACGAAACGATTCTGATTGGCCAAGACTAGGGTTGTGATGTGCGACAGTACTACCAATATGGCCGCACCATAGCAAAACGCCGAATATTTGTTTTTATAAGAATTTGTTCAGCCCTAGTAACGAAATTATTATCGATTCAATACATTGTGATGTCACTTCAAAATTTTCTGGACGACTTTCTTAGCAGAAATTTTTGAGCTTCGATGTTTTGCTCATGCACATTAATGGTAAGTGAAGTGGCTCATGTACACTTGAAATATTGACAAATTTTAGTGAATAACAGAAGTTAGACTGTTCTAGGGCAGCTAGCATCATAACATTTTGTACACAAATAGTTTCAACTTCAAATGCATTTCCACTTTTAGACTTTCTTAGGGCTCAAAAAAATCCAATAATGAACTTTCTTAACTTTTTGAGCAGTCAAGTACTATTTTCTTTTAAACTACTTTCTTATACAATATCTTGTATATCATATTGTATGTCAACAAATGGTGCACTTACTGCGTAAATGTGCTTTAGCGAAAAGTGGCGTATGCGCAGTATTTCCTCATTGTCGGCACAGTTAAAGTCGTTCGTATTTGAATCAGTTCTCATCAAAGTAGTTATCTTTCGTTGCTCAACCTTCTATCCAAAGCTTCGTGGAAATTTCTGAAAAGCTTCACAACAGCTACTTATAAATATGCTACAAAGAAGCCTATATGATATGAATTTATATGGAACATAGTAATAATCTTACATTAGTTGAAGATACAAACTCAGTTTTAAGTATCATTTTCATCCAAAGTAAAAATAAAGCACTAAAATTTTTCATATATTTATCGCTAAGCTGTATTCAACTAGCTTCATTTGTTGAAAACATATGTACGTTATCTTTTGTTATACATTTTATGCCCCTGTTCTATGACATGCCTCTTTCTTTTCAGAGTGAAAATCCTAAATATAACATGCACCACCATCATGTATCAAAGTGCAAGCATCTAATGAAGTTTATGGGCTGGACCAGTTGGCCTATCATTTTAATTTTTAATTTTTTCCGATTGACTATACAATATCTGACGTTTAATTTTTTGTAGAAATCTAAAGCTGAACAGACGTTTTCTTAAATATGAAGCATTAAATTTGGATTGAGCTAGCTAGACTTTCTCTCCATACCATTTGAATTTTAGAGGGACGCAGGGGTTTGAGTAAAAGGAACTGGATATTCCCAAAAGGAGGGATTCTATGAGTTGTATATAGCTGGATGCGTGTGAATAGGGGGGTTGACGCAATCGCAGCACACCACACTGTCAAAGATATCTATCAGAGCATTTTTTCAACAATTTCCAGACACCAACATTTTTGTTAATGGTTGCTTTTTCTCAATAAATTATGACATCAACTGCTCAGTTTCAACTCCAGCAATTTTTTGTGCAAGACGTAGATCATAATGTTCCTCAGCTCTTCATTACTCACTGCTGACTCGGTATTCACTTCTTTGGATTGAACAAGCCCTACTCTAGTGCACTTTGACTTTGAATCAGCCTGCAGTTGCAAAGTAATGGAAAATGCGAGTTGTGATTTTGAATCTTGCACAAGGGATGTAATTTTGTCACAAGTGCTCGGCTGTAGGTAGGAGGGCGGTGGATGGACTCCCAGTATTTATCTGTGATTACGTATAAAAGTATTCTAAGCAGCCCTTTTTACTTTTTAGGCTTATACATCTTAGACGTTTGGGATCCGCTATCTAGTTCAGCTATGTACCCCTATTTAGAATCTATTTGGTGTAGTTTTTGTTTTGAACTGTTTACTTATTTTGAGGTAGTGCTACTTTTTAGCTGACATTATGTATCGATTTTATATGTATTATATAGTCACTAGTAAACTGTTAATCTATGGCACAAATTTTTGAATATATTTGGCTGTATATTAGAGAAATTTTAGTTTTATCAACGGGTTTTTTCTCGAAAGTAATGAACTGGGATTGCCGAGAGGTTTCACTAACATTGGGAGGGAAAGTAAACACAAGCCCCCTCACGAGCCATGGAAGCAGAAACTTGCAAGAATTGGAGACCAACCACGGAGTGTTTCAAGAACCATACTCCTTAGATTAGGGATGGGCAAACTTTTCAGAGCAAGAGCCACATTCACAGATCTTGAGTTTTAAAGGGCCACACATAGGGTGACCGCCGGTTTGAATGATTAATATAGATGTAGAAGTCCAATTCAGAGTTTGGGAGCAAGTAGTTGTCGCAGATTCTGGCGATTGATTAAATCTCATGTAGGAAACCATAACCATTGCGCTGGAAAATGGGGCTCTGCAGGCTTGCCCCCAGAAAAATTTTTTTAAGGTAACGCCCTCTAGAACGTCGGAAAACGCCCATTTGCAGTATAGCATGTATTTGATTCATCATTAATATTCATGCTGAGAAGGAGAGACTGATCCTTCAACCTCATTTAATCTTATTTTGAAGACTTTGAACGAAAAGGAAAAGACAAGGTCAAGCTTTCCTTTTTGAATGGAAGCTAACATTACAAGCAAAACAATCTCACGATAGTACACCAAGAAAAGACAGTCTACCGCAAATGTGGGCTACGTGGATCACACTCAGGATGTCAAAGTAACATTTTCCCTAACAGGGTCGTCAACTACGCACTATCTTTGCAGTGAGAAAGCATATCCAAGAATCGAAATTCCTTCAACAACTCGCTCCAATTTTGTAAAGTTATTGGCGGGCCGCAAAAATATTACTTGGAGGGCCGTAGTTTGGCCACCCCTGTTTAGATCTACATTAAAATACCTTTTAGAATATTTCTTGCAATCTTTCAATTAGAATTTAATCATTCAGGCATTCCCTTTTACATTGAACACTTTTTCAAAAAGTGTGACAAGGGACTCTCATCACTTCGCTTATTAAGTTTTGGAACATAGAGATGAATAAGAAGTATGTCTTGTGTGCTTCTTTCAACTGCAATAGTCACAATATGTTTTCATAATAAATCTGTCTTATTAGCATGTGCTCCATGGCAAGGGTTAGAAGACTTGATACCCTATATTTTGAGTAAACGATTTTCCATTGGTGCAAACTTGCTTAATTAGATCAATAATCAAATCAATACGTGAGAAGGTTGTTTGTTGTTTCTACTTGAAAGCACCCTTATCAAATTGGAAGGAGTCTTTAGCTGTTTATTAATATTTGAAGTTCAAATGCAACATAGTGCGGAGTCATTAAAACCCTATATAACAGATGACTTTTCCTTTTGACCCCCCCTTCCCCCCGTCATGAAACGGCTTGTAACACTCAAGTTGATTCTACTTCTGTCTTACTTAAAGAACAAGATGGGAAATCTTGGCCATTTTTCATTTTCATTGTTTTCCCATCTTAGACATCTTGAGGTTATTGTAGAAACCTCAAGCCTTGACTATTGGCAAACAATTTTATTACTGCAAAATAGTTAATCTTTTGAAGTTTACCGAATGGTATGAAAATATTGCAGAATTTACCGAATGATATTAAAATATTGGGGAGGAGGTGCCGTACCTCAACCATATACCTCTGGAAGCCTTTGCTAAGAACTTGGAAAAGAAATTTAAACACTTGTGCTAGTGTCGAGTGAAAGTGGATTTCGTAAGGTACAAAATGTTTTCCATGCATTGAGCAGACAATGAGATTTCATCACCGGTCGCTTCTTCATATACTATTTTTGCCTGATATCAAGGATTTAGACTATCTTATTATGTATACCTTTTGCAGCCCAAGGGATTTAGACTAATTTGAGGCTCAAGGTCAAAATCGTCAAAAACTTTGTCAATTATCTAAGATAGTGTGTTTGGTGCTAGCCAATGGCGTCGCCTGACCTCCATTTCAGAAACCGGTAAAGCTGCGAATTTTCCGACACAGGTGTGAATTTTCCGACAGTAGTGTTTTCTTATTAAGAGCTCATAATTTTTATGGGTTGCATTGATGCTGGAAAGGGCATTTTTTTTGGCTACATCATAGCAAAATATGCAGTCATCTACCGACGGAAGTAATTGAATCTAAATTACCGCCGAGATCAGTCAAATAAATTAAAGAAAGTAAATTGGCCACTGCAAAATGTAAAGATGGAAGGAGTCTCGACTTACTCAAACAAATAAAATATGAAAACGACGGTGTTGCAGTCACTTATAAGAGGAGAAGAGATTACGCCCTTTTTGAATCTCAAAAAGTCACTCAAATTTATTTCTCAGCATTTCGTGTAACATTGAATTTTTGCCAGGCTGTAACGCTGCTTTGTCTTTGGAACAAACTTTTTAATGAGTTTGCAAATCTTGAGTTAAGTTGCAAAATTAAAGAAACGTTACCTACACTGCGTGTTCAAGGGTAGCTGGGTCCCCTCCACGACAAGTAGCTACTATTTAAGGGTAAATTCAGCAACAAATAGTACTACTGATGGGAAGAAATTGTAAGGAAATTTGTAGTTAAAAGGGAAATATTAGTACAAATATGGAAAACGCATTGGGAAATTTTGGGTAGATGTCCCTGCTTAGCCGCGCTTTACTGACAGAGTTTCATGGAAACGAGGGCAGACAAGAAAACATGGCGACTGTGTCAAAACTCGACTATCTGAAAAAATATCTGTCACCTGAGGGTGGAGGAAAGGAACAGAAGGTAAAGAGAAAGAAACAGAAGATTAGAAAAACTAAGAATATTATGATAATTGATAGTGATGTGAAGTTTAATGATGCTAGAGATAAAGGAGACTCAGATTATAACGATGAATTCGAGTTGGAAGAAGAGAAGCCACAAATTTACTTTGATGGAAATACGTTACTGTCGGAACATAACGAAAAAAAGGACGCGGAGAAAATGGACAAATGGGCACCCATTCCTGCTAGGAATTCGAACATTTTAGTCGATGATACTGAAAGATATGGTTCTCTGCAAAAGCATGGGTCCTCGAGTGTTGAAAGGAGTAGCCCCCAGAAGTATATAAGAAAACGCCATGATTCTCCAGATGCTTCAAAAGAATATAGCAGATTAGCAAGGTTAAGTTCACCAGACCTGTCTCCAGATAGGCCTGAAAAAGGCTCCTCAGAAAATATTGCAAGGAAAAGACAAAGACATGATTCCTTTGATTTCTCTCCCAAGAGGAAAGGTGACAAGGAAAGCTCTCCAGACCTTTCTCCTCCAAGGAATACCAACAAATATTCAGAAAAGAATTCACGAAGAAAATACCATAGGCATGATTCAATTGACAGCAAAGAGAGTGTAGGAAATGGTAGCTCTTCAGACCTTTCACCAGAGAGAGTCAGCAAGAAAGGAAGGTTGCATGATTCCATGGACTTATCTCCAAAACGAAAATACAACACTACTGATTTATCACCCCCAAGAAGAAAAAGCCATGTGTCACCAGAATTATTGCCAAATAAATTTGACAGTAGGCAAAAGAGAAATAGACACTCCCCAGATTTATCACCAGAGAGACAGAAAGGAGAGCATAGAACCAGAATAGAAAACAATTCAAAAAAACATCAGAGAGTGTCTCCAGAGGTTATTACATCAGGTAATTTTGCATTATCAAAAAACAATATTTTATTTTCCATCACAATTTTCTATAATTCTTCAAATATACCTTGGAGTTGTAGAGTAGAAAGCTGTTCTGTCAATTGCCAATTTAGCAGCTCCAGATTGTGTTGCTACTTCAATACTAGTTTTTAGTTTTTGTTTGCTTCTGAGTAGGCATTTTATACAATTATTGTTTACAATTGGGGTTAGGAACCATTATTAAGGGTAAAGGAACTTGCAAGGAATTTAGGAAACAATTTTATATGTCAAGAGTTTCATGTGCTAATTGATTTCCATGCTTTATATATATTTGCTTGTATCAGTACTAGAACTTTTCGTGTAGGGACTGACTATTCCAATGGAGGAGCTATTATATAGTTAACAGGGTGCTAGCGCTACTACTTCAATTTTGAAAAGAGTTCAGAATCGTCTGAAAGGGGATAACATGGTCCATGGGATGCTTTAGCTCCTTTCACCTTGCCCTCCATTATTGTGACCTCTAGGATATGTAGAATCAATAGGTAAAATTGACAGTGTAGGGAGCCTCTATATGCAATATCATTGAATTATTGGGGGCAATACCCACTGTAATTTTGTTGATGGACTTCAAAGTAGGATTGTGGTAATGACTAAGGATTGCACTATTTGTTGTATCCCTATGAGTGTGCATACATCTCATTTTATGTGTAAATGAGAAGAAAAGACATTTAGGCTTAGTGCTATTATATGTTACATGAAATATGACAGCATTTTAGAAGAAATAATGTGCCTTTTTGAATGCTTTTATTGCAAATATATGTGGAAGGACACCATACAGGTATTATCAAAATTTGATATAGAAATTCTAGCCAAAAAAAGGAAACAAGAAGGAAATCTGGACTTTCAACAGTGGAAGCCTTGTTGATGCCTCCAATGCCATGAGGTGAAAATTAAATGCCTCTCACTCAAACCCTGGGATTTTCCCATTGAATTTTGATGAATTAGAATGTTGATCTTGGAAGCATCTTGTAAGGTGTAGCTATTGTGCAAGCAATTTTTTCATTATAACAAGTTGATGTGGATTCTTTTGCCTTTGTCATTCTTAAATCTATGTAGAATGGCTGATCTTATTTAATAATAACTGTGATGTTTGTTTTTCTGTACTCCCTTTTAGCCATAGTCATTGGCTTTTTTGTACTTTTGTTGTTTCTTTGTTTTCCATTCCATAACTATTTTTCATAGGAACTTGTGAATTGGTAGCTCAAGAATTAAATGTACAACCTTTAATGTGGCATAGTGTAGGGCTATGGCAGGGGTATCCAAGGAAGAAACAGTGAAATGCATTCATCCTAAGAAAAATAGCAGGAAATATCAGGGAAGTTGAATAATTCTGAATGCAATCAAGGAAATTCTTTGCCCAGTTTTCTTCACTAAATTGATTCCCAATATGCTGAAAAAGTAACTTTCTTGAGCTTGAAGCAATTACTCAAGAAAAAATGACACATTTGTCCATGGGCTTTCCCAATGTAGACAAAAACTGATACACAATTTTTTTTTATATGAAAAAAGTTTACAAGAATATGAGGCTCAAATGGTCAAAATCTTAAGAAAATCATGAGGCTCAATTTCCAACATTAGGTTATTTTTATTGGCAAAAAATTGACACTATGTCATTATTGCATTCAAAATGTTAAAGATGGAATTCAAATTTGAGTATACAAGATTAATAACAAAAGTTTAAACCATTTTAGTGAGTTTGTTGTTTCAGTAAAAGTTAAGGAAGATTTAAGAAAATATCACATTCAATTTCAGGAAAAGTTAGGAAAATTGAAGCTCAGGCAAACTGACAGTTTTCTTATAAAAAATTGTGTGTGTTGTCACATTATCAATCTATTTCAAAACTGTGTACTTTTATGTTGTAGTATTATAAGATATTAGTTTCTATCTTCTGGATGAAGTTAAAGCACACTTCTTTTGTTCAAATAAGCTATAGCTTGCTTCATAAGGCTTGCATTGTGACAAACATAGCATGTGGTGTTTGCTTTGTTTTATAAACGTCAGGTTTTGTCAAAAAGAATACTACATCTTTGCTTTTTTATTTGGTTAGGAAAACATAATTTGTTTCCTTTCTGTCTCCTTCCCCCTCCTCTCTAAAAGGGATCTGGTACTTAGCAATTCACCAGTTAAGTAGTCATACTACCAATCATTTCACAATCAGATGAAACTTATGAACCTGCATTGAATCAGGAAAAGCAAATTGGAAATCAGAGAAATTACAGGGAATGTGACTCCACTGATTTGGCAGACATTCTGTGTAAATGATTACTATTTGAAGTACTTTGAAAATTTGCTCCATCCTACAAAACGTATTAATTTTCATGCCATTAGCTCTTGCTTGCGTCGTCTAGCGTCAGTTCTTTTCCAACAGACACGAAAGCAGTTACCTTATCTCATTTTTGCTATTCTTTGTTTGTCACTTTACTTTAGTATTTGGAGTAAATTGATATTTGACCATTATTGGAGCTGTTTAGGAAGGTAGAACCATTCAAGTATGGGATTATATCACCCTATTGTACAGGAATTGGATAGAAATTTTTGGCTAGGTAGGTGGTATAACTCCATGCTGGTGTAGAGATTAATGATTCAGTTTGCCGTCACTCCCATCCTTTTTGCAGTTTTTATTGATTTGGCCCTTTTATACGGGAATTGGGTATTGTTTCATGTACATTACTATTAATTCAT
This sequence comes from Cassiopea andromeda, assembly GCA_018155075.1. Taxonomy (NCBI): domain Eukaryota; kingdom Metazoa; phylum Cnidaria; class Scyphozoa; order Rhizostomeae; family Cassiopeidae; genus Cassiopea; species Cassiopea andromeda. The sequence continues at coordinate 19,490 of WIPJ01006353.1, forward strand.
GTACCTCGTTTAGGAAAGAAATCTGGTTTGCAATCTGCAAAATCACTTCGTGAAGAAAATCTTCAAACTAAAAAGCTAGAAGATGAGCAATTCGCAGTAATGGAGAAGTCCTTGTCAGGGCAGGGTGTAACAACAATCTATCGAGACAAATCAGGAAAGAAGATCGATCTAATCGAGGAAAAGAGAAAGCGAGATGAAATTGAGAAGAAGAAGATGGAAGATAATGCTAAATATGACAAGTGGAAGAAAGGGTCAGCAAGTTCTTCATATGATATTGCTTCATGTATAAAATGTTACACTTGCAATAGTATTTCTGTTGCAAGCAATATTATAGCTGCTAGAATATTGCAGTCAAAAAGTTTTACGGTTTGCACATCTAGTGCTATCAAATACTATGTAAATTAGTAGAATTGCATTTTTTGATACCTTTTGTTAAGAATAGAATACTCCAGGCGAGCTGTACCCTCTAATTGGGAGTTATATTTTCGCATGTTTGTTCCATGGTGTCGTTTATAGCACTGACACATGTACCACGAGAATGGAGCAGTAGGGATCGTGTTTTGTTTGTTAAATGAGTGATGGTCACATTTAAATAGTTAATGTCACAAATAGCTACACTTTCAGAAGGATGAATTAGAATTAGTTTTCATTCTCCCAGCCAATGTGCTCGGTCGTTGTTGAATTTCCAGTTGGGATGTTTCAAGTTTTTTAGAAGCCGCTTTAGATATATTGCCATCATGTGGTTTACCTTTCACAAATGTGAAAAGCTCTTTTGCCAAGATATATTTGTTTTACTATAAACAGGATCTTTTGAAAACAATGAGTCATTTGATATCTCTTTAGTCGTGCTCTTATCTGTATTTTTTTCACATCCAGATTGAAGCAGCTAGACGAATTTAAAAAGAAGGTAGAAAATGAGTGGCATGAAATGGCTAAGCCGTTGGCGAGATACAAAGATGATAAGGACCTTGATGAGATGCTGAAGCAACAAGAAAGAGAAGAAGACCCAATGTTGGCATTTATTAAGAAATCAAAAGAGAAATCAAAAGAGAAAAAGAAAGGTGAGTTTTGCAATTTTGTGGATCGTTTTATATGTGACGAAATGCACTTCGAAGAGGTTTTGATATTGTTCTAATACTCTCAGTTGCCTAATAAACGTCTCCCCAACGGTTACTTATTTTTTCTCCAACCCCCAGCACTTTATTACGACCTTCCTATTTATTAATTTTGAGGAAAATGAAGTATTTTTGCGAACTCTTTATTTTCTTTCTTTGTTAGTACTATTCAGGCCTACTTTCTGGGCACAATAGCGTGCTTCTGTATGCATTTTAGTTTTCTGCTTCATGGCAACAACTTTTTGTTTTTACCGCCGCTTTATAATCATTGTAAGTGTGTTTTTCAACTTCAGACCCCCTGTTTAATTGGACCCCCCCTTTTATTACATTTCAGAAGTTTTCTGACCCCCTTGTTTGTAAGGACCCCTAGTTTATTTGGCACTTAAGAGTATGATATGGCTCTAAGATTCCAGAAATCACACAGGGGATAATGATCAATGTAGCAGTAAAATCGTTAGTACTAAAGTGCCTTTCTTTTCTTGGATAGGCTAATTTTTGTTTTATCTGCCATTTTCAAGTGATAACTTTCAATCAAAGCTAGGTTTCCACATAACTTGTTATGCTTTTAACTTAACATTGCTAAGGAAAAAGAAAAATGCTTCACTTTTGCCACGCTTTTGCATTTCAAAGTATATTTCAATACCAGATGTTGCTATTACGAGATGAACATTGCTTTCTTATCATATAATAGTCTACAATTGAATGGTGTACCTAAGGAACCGTTAACATATTACGTCATCAGGGAAATGGGGTGGTTTTACATGCTTATGATTAGTTTTGGGGGAGAGGGGGGAAGGTAACATGATGATATAAGCCTAAACGCATACTTTTTCAAATTCATCTCTTATACATCTACATCTCAAAGTTTTCTTTATTTTTACATTTGTAGTTGTTGGACATAAGGCATAAGTAATTCAAACTTTTAATCTGATCTTGTTTGTTATTTTGTGATAATAACAACGGGCTGATTTTGTTCTATATCTGCAGCAGAAAACGCAATATCGCAAGCATGACTTTCCGCCTTACTTTGAGCATCACCTTTATACCCAATTATGAGTTCTTTATGAAAGAGGGTAAAGGAAACGATGACATAGTCCAAGAGGAGGTCTGGCCCATAATTGCAATTACTTTAAGGGAGAGAGAGGTGTCTAGGATGACCATTAGAACAATGGCATAATTTGTGAACGGGTCCTAAGCCAAGAAGTGTATATGATTGTCTTCTATTTGAAACACATAGCATAATATTCATGAAGGACCTGCGCCTTAGCTTTGGAATAAAGTATTGTTTTACGATGGAAGAACGTTTTAGTTAGTATTGATGTTAATACCAGATATTTTTAATCAATAGAAAAGCCAAGATACAGAGGCACCCAGCCACCTCCAAACCGATTTAACCTGTGGCCTGGATATAGATGGGATGGAGTCGATCGATCGAATGGTTTTGAAAAGAAACGATTTGCTGCCATTGCAGAAAGACAGTCCTTTTCTGTTGATGCGTATAAATGGAGTGTAGAGGATATGTGAGGTAATTTGAGCTCATGTTGTCCTTTCGCAATATAAAGGTACTCCTCAATTACAGCCAAACTACTGTGCCCCACTGCCAGAACAATTGAAGACAGTTAACAAAGAGATCCATCTAGTAAGACCAAGGTAGGCTAGATTACCATGGCACATGCTTAAAGATTAATTGCGCAACGGACTGCCTAAAGTACTAGCTATATAAATATGAAAGCAAGAAAACAGCTGTAAATATTCAAACAATTGAGCTTAGATATCGTTGCATAAATTTTCTTTGTAGAATCGTCATTCGCAAATTGCCAACTGCATGATATTTTTTACCAAGTAGCGAATCTCGTCATAAATTCAGGATTACCTTGTATAGTTTTTCTGGTATTTTGAAGACTTCGCATTTCTCCCCTCTTGTAAATACTATGACGTCTTTCACTCAAAACCGTCTTTCCAACAAAGCTGATACATCAATATAGGGTGCTGCAGAGATATTTTTATAGTCCAATCCTATTCTATTGGTTCGTTCGAAGAACATGGCCCCCCATTCAGACTTGCAAAGGTGCAATGCTATACTTAGGCCGCAACAATCGACAGTAGCCACAACATTCAGTATATGTTGAGCAACTGCTTCAAACTAGTGCGCTCTCAGTCCCAATGCTGAGTTGCCATCGCCGATATACCGTAGATCCTCGAATAGCCCCCCTTTGAATAAGCCCCTCGAGCAAACCCTCACCCTAGAGCTACAAATTGTCCTTACCTCGACGAAGCCCCCACCCAAGCATGTGACTGTGCCTATTTGAGAGTCTGTTGGTGGTTTATAGAGCTAGGAAAGAAAAAGCAGCCATTAATTAACGAAACTTTGCCAGTCCTTAAAAAAATATTCCATTGCTTGTGTGGAGTATCGAAGAAATTTCCTTGTAAAAAAGTTTCAACTGGGACATTGGCAACCACCAAGAGTTTTTTTGAGCCCTTCTCGAGTAGGCCCACCTTCGAATAATTGGAGGATTTACGGTAAGTTTGTTGAAAAGGTAAGCGCAGTTTATAAACTCGGCTAATGTCCACATATTTCTGAGGTTGTTTACCTTCGATTTTTCATTCAATATTCATAGAACTGAAAATATATATATCTACCATTGATGGCACTATTAATTAGTTGCTTTCACTGGAATCCAAAGGCAATAACCTAACTTCTGGTTCCAAAGCTCCTTACCTTACCTTTTGGCTCCAAATTACCCCACTAAAAATCTGTTCGATTCAAATTTATCCCAATAAAGATCTCGATTTTCATTTAAATTGAACAGCTATTTTAGCTCAAAATTATCTCTATAAATATGTGGTTGATTTTCACTAGGATGTAAAGACTATAGCCTTAATTTCTCACCACGTGCTCCCCATATAAGTATCTGTCTGACTATCACTAATTTTCACTACTACCCCCTTCACATCTTTCAAGGCTAAAGCCATATTTTCCCTCCAAGATCATCCACCTTTTGAGCAACTCGATTTTCACTAAAAATCCACGGCTATAGCACTATTACACTTTCACACTAAATCAGACAACTTTTGAGATGCTTGACTTTCATTAAAGGTCCAAGGATAAATCCTTACTTTTTGACCCAAAATCATCCACATTTTCTGAAGCTTGATTTTCATTAACATTTCAAGGCTAAAGCCTTAATTTTGCACCCAGAATCATCCACCTTTGCAGAAGCTTAATTTTCATTACAGTTACAAGGCTATAGCCTTACGTTTTCACCCTAAATCATCCAACTTTTGAGAAACTTGATTTTCATTAAAGTCCCAAAGCTATAGCCTTACTTTCTCACCCTAAATCATCCAAATTTTCAAAACCATGATTTTCAATATGGTTCCAAGGATTTGGCCTTATTTTTTCAACCAAAACTATCCAACTTTTCACCTTTTCATAGGCTTGATTTTCATTGAAGCTCCAAGGCTATATCCTTACTTTGTGACCCAAAAATATCCGGCTTTTAAAAATCTTGGTTTTCATT
>WIPJ01006353.1:26525-55850 GCA_018155075.1 Cassiopea andromeda
TCCAACTTTTCCGCAGGTTCATTTTCATTGTGGTTCCAAGGCCATAGCCTTACCTTTTCACGCTAAATCATCTAACTTTTCAGAAGCTTGGACTTCGTTATATTCGAAAGACTATAGGCTTACTATTTCGACCAAAATCATGTAACTTTTCAGTAGCTTCATTTTCATTGAAGTTCCAAAGCTATAGTTACTTTTTCACCCAAAATCACCAAACTTTTCAAAAGATTGATTTTCAGTAAAGTTCCAAGTTTCACCGACAATTATCCAACGGTTCAGACCCTCATTTTCATTGAAGTTCCAAAGCTACAGTCTTACTTTTTCACCCAAAATTATCCAACTTTTCAGACGCTTGATTTTCATTATAGCTCGAAGGCTATAACTTTACTTTGTAACTCGAAATCATCCAACTTTTCGGAAGCATAATTGTAGCTATAATCCAAAGGCTGTAACCTTACTTTTTTGCAAAAAGTTCTAAGGCTATATCTGTACTGTTGTCATCCAAAATTATCCAGCTTTTCATTACCTTGATTTTCATTAACGATTCAAGGCTAAAGCCTTAGCTCTTCGCCCTACATGATCAAACGTTTCAGAGCCTAGAATTTCACTATAATCCAAAGATTACAGCCCTACTGTTTCGACCAAAATCATGTAAGTTTTCGGAAGCATTAGTTTCATTAATGCTCCAAAGCTACAGCCTTACTTTTTCCCCAAAATTATGCAGCCTTTCAGAAGCTTGATTTTCACTAAAATCAAAGGCCTTAGTTTTTGCTTAAAGTTCTGGCAATTTCTATTACCTTGAAAATCGCCAGATTTCGAAGATTGTAGTCATATTTAATGACAAAAAATCATGTAAATATTTATCAAGCTTATTTTCATTAAATTGAAAACTATAGCTTTACTTCGCGGTTCAAATGTATCCAATTTATCATCGGTTTGCTTTTTACTAAACGTCAATAGCTATATTCTTATTTATTGGTCCAAAAGTTATTAAACTGGATTTTCATTAAATTCAGAGGCTATACGCTTAGTTGTTGGCTCCAAGTGATGCCAATCTGATTTTCGATAAAATTCCATGACTATTACCTTGCCTTTTGCCAAAAAGGAATTGGAATATTCATGAGTTAGATTTTCACTAAAAATCCAAGGCTATAGCCTTACTTTTTGTTCCAAGGTTATGCAACTTTTCAACAGCTTGATTTTCACTAAAATTCAAAGGTTATAACCTCTACTATAATTAACCACCAAAACTTACACAAAATTTATATAATTCATACAGCCTTACTTTTTTACTCAAAACCTGACTAATAACTAATTGACCAATTTTCGCTGAAATAAAAAGGCTATAGCCTTACCGAATCCAAAATTCACTCAAATATCTATGATGTTCACTAAAATTTAAAACAGACGCAAATCACCAATGATTAATTCCTTCCTTGACTTTATACGAGAATGAATGCTACCACGTTTCATTTTCATCTAAGATTTTCCCAATAACTAATTGCGTATGAGGCACCTTTAGGTATGATTAGGATATGCTGCATATTCGATAAGGGTGAACAAATGGCATTGTGCTATTGCTGAAAAAGGGGGCATTGTGTAGTGCTCATAATAAGTATGTTCTGGATAGGACTCTTTATGGAATGGCACTATAGCTTTACTTTATTTATCTAAAATTTGCGAACTAATAACTTGCTTCATTTTCATTAAAAACCAAAGGCTATAACCCTTCTTACAGACTTAAAATTTGTCCAGTAAGCTATGGCTTGATTTTCACTAGAAACCCATTTAGTCAATGAATAATTGCTTGATTTTAAATAACATCAAACGCCTTAATCTTTCACCCACAAATGACTGGTAACTTTTTCATCTTCAGTAACAACCAAAAGCTATGGAATTACATTTAGAGCATAGGAGGATCATTGTCACGTGATGCTGAAGCACTCCGAGCATACCACCAAAAGTATCTCAATATCACGCAGGGTGTCCACTGAGTCAAAGTTGAACTTCCAGCCAAAGTTTCAGAAAAGGTGACTTTTCCAGCCTTCGGGCAGAAAAAACACATTATTTTCCAGCTATAACATGAATTTTGAAATGACATTCTAGCCATTGAAAATGCGAGCCGACTATCGTCACAAAGTAGTCAATGACCTTAAAATTTCCAATAAATTGGAATTTTCCACACAAATTCAATGTCTTCCAGAAAACCAGTCCCGGATGGTAAGGATCTACCAACCACCCTGGCAAAACGTATAGAAAGCTTCCAATCCTGGGTCGACTTGGTGAAAAAGGCCTGTCCCACGTAACATTGAACAATCTTTTCGCCTTTAATCCTGGTTCTCAATAAAATTGTTTTTGATCTAATAATGCTATTAATTAATTTTGGCCCAAAAATAAGATTCCAGCTTTTCCAGCCAAAGCAGGAGAAAACCCTATGAGTTTCTAGCCTTTTCAGCCATTTTCTGAAGAAGGCTCATTTTCTAGCTTTTCCAAACCTCCCAGCTTTTCCATTCGGAGTGGACACCCTGTCACGTGATAACTGATCATCTTATTTTACATTCCTGGAACTTATGAGCAAGGGCAAAGTTTGAGTGACATCAAAACTTGGCTCAAAAGCGTTATCAATGCTAGTACCAAAGTCAACTCTAAAAATTAAAAACTAGAGGTAGAAAACGTGGAGAACCAACAAAATGAAATTTGCATTGGGCCAGCAGTGTAATGGCGACCTAACAGAAAAATTTATCATTAGAATTTTGCAAATATTCATGAATAAAAACCACAAATACACAACAAACACACAGCATCTAGCCACACTTTTGTGATCCATACAAAGAGAGAATGAAATATGAAAGCTATTTTGTATCTAAAGGTGTTACTGTCAATTAATTTGGTCTCCCGACTCATTTACAACAGCATCTGATTTTGATACATTTTGACTGTTCTCAGAGTCATCAAGAATGCTTTTGTCATTCGCTGTGTCAACAGACTTTTCATCAACTTGTTGACCAAGGCTGCCTGTACTGTCTGCATTGCTACCTGGCTCTATACAAGGATCGTCCTCTCCATTTTTCAAGGCCATATCCTGACAACTTTTGCTAGCTGTTGCTTTACCACTGTCTTCTGAGCTTGCATCATTTGTATTTTTGGCCTGCTCAAATCAAAGCATCATATGATCATAAGTGAAGGTGAAGTCAACAACAATAATTAAAGAGAGCTATTTTATGAAATCGTATTTTTTAATTGCTAGTTGCAGCAAATGAGGTTCAAAACGAAGAAATAGCTGTCCATGTATAAGCAGTACTTAAAGAACTATGCAGAGAAACTGAAGTCCTGTTCACATTACCATTATGTAGAATGAACAGGGGCCAGAATCTGCCCAAGTCTGACTGTAAGGGTCAAAGTTGTTAGTGTGGACACAAACCATAGCCAAACCCAGGTTATTGCCTGAACGATTGCAGAGAATCTAAGCAAAACAAACACGATATACTGGTGGCAGGAAAACTGTGGCAGGTCCTACCTTGTCATGCTGTTCCAACTCCTTTTTCAACTTTCTTCTTTCTGCTTGTAGAGCACGACATAACTTTTCAAGCTTGTCAACTTTGCCTTTCTGAACCGAAATCTCATTATCTTTCTGTGTACGCTGTAATTGATGCAAGAAATAGCTGTAGTCACGAGATAAATACTACACACAGTATTATTGAATTTTGATAAGATGGAGCTAGAGGAATTGTTCTACTTGGCGCACTTGAGTCTGATGCTGTATATATTCTCAAGTGACAAATAAAAAGAGGGTCCTACTAAACATAAGGACGGAAAAAACTCCAAAATTTAATAAATGAGGGGGGTCAGAATTTGGGAAATAGCTCACAATGCTAATGAATTTGCGGGAAAAAAACAGGCTGTCAAAAGAATAAAACTAAAATACATATAGAAGCACGCTATTTTGTCATGAAAAGTGGGCCTGACTAGTACTAACAAAGATTGAAAATATAAAATTCTTAGGAAACTTAATTTTCCTTACATTTAATAAACGGGAGATCCTAATAAGGTCCGGGGGTTGGAAAACATCGAAAAATTAAAGAGGGGGACGTTTATTAGGCATCTGAGAGTAGCTAGGTTTCAAATACGAGTGATCAAGTAATCTATTTGCCAATCTCAGGTAGTATATATTTGTCATGCCCCCGAGTAGTTTTATATACATTTTACATTCCTGGAACTAATGAGCAAGGACAATGATAGAGTGGCACCAACACTTGGACAACGTTATCAACGCTAGTATCTAGTACAAAAGTCAACTCTAAGAACTACAAAATATGGGTGACGCCTTTTGATCCCTGAGACTAATAGAAATACAAATACTGTTGTAAATTCATACATCAAGATATATGCATAATTGGTACAGCTTAAAGGGTTTAATGTGCCTAAGCAAAACATTCATGTTTGGATGCCAGAAGGTAAGTTTGAATGAGCTTCTATGGCAATCTAATCAACAAACACTGCCAAAAGAACACCTCTCAAACTACTAGGCCATATAAAACACCATTGGAATCAATATTACTCTGCTTTAATTCCGTTCCAGAAATCAATTTTGATGGTGGAAAATGCAGCCTCAAAATAAACTTTAGTAGTAAGACGATGACGACAACAAAAAGAGAGACATTCTAGTTCGACTTCATCCTTGAGTGACAAACTTTAATCCATGAGCGAGATAAGTGACATAAACTTTACTTTAATCCATAAGCGACATAAATATTATAATATTAGGCATTTCGATTCCATACTAGAGCCCTCATCAGTAGGAAAGGGAAGAAAGCTAGGGAGAGCTAACTATTTATACCAAAATGGAAAAAAGGAGGGATCGAGATGCCGGAAACCTAAATAAACAAAAACTGATTGCTTAAGGTGTAGAGAACGTGGAAGGAAACGTAGACTATGGGGGCATAGAAGAACGTAATATGGGTTAACAACTGGGACTAAAGGGCGCCCTATAGGCGGAAAAAAAATAAAGAATTGAAGATATATAGAGAGGGTGGATATTTTAAACGCAAAGCGGGAAGCTAAACAGACAATTCATGAAGTGAGATTGCGAGAAAACTAAGAATGTGAGAATTAGAATAGGACTAAGGGAATGGAGGACTGTTAAAAGTTGAGCGTTGGCCTATCTTTGTGGATAAGTCAAAAGTTTCCAGAAATCAAATATTGATGACTCTCTTTATGCAAACACAACTCTTAGTATCGAACTGGCTTCTCTGACATTTCTATTATTTTTATTTTTAACTTGCTTGAATTTTCAATCATTATGGGCAAAGAAACTAATATCAACAATGAAATGAAACAGAACATCACAAAACAAGCTAAATTTGAGACTAAAAATCAGAAGCACAAATGGACACGGTTTTTTATAAGAAAAAAGTTTATAAGAAAATGAGGCTCAAATGGCCAAAATGTTAAGAAAATCTTAAGAAAATCACGAGGCTCAATTTCAAAAATTTAGTGTTTTTGTTGGCCAAAAATCGATATTTCGTCATTATTGCATTCAAAGTGTTAAAGATGGAAATCAAATTCAAGTATATAATATTAATAACGAATGTGTAACGCATTTTAGCCAGTTAATTTCGGAAAAAGTTAAGAAAAATTTAAGAAAATCTCAGGTTCAATTTCGGGAAAAGCTAAGAAAATTGAGGCTCTGGCAAAATGATGGTTTGCTTATTAAAAAAACGTGTAATTGTGATCATCCAAAAAAGCAATCGAATTCACAAAATGCTGAAAACATGTACACATATTTTCAAACAATTACAAAAAATATGATGTACCTCTTCCACCATTTGCACTAGTGACACATTCGTGTTCTCATAGCGTGTTTTCCACGTGTTTGACTCCTTTTCTAATTTTCTTATCGTTTTCGTCATCTGCAAGTACAAAATACAGCATGTGGAAAAACTGAAAGTTGTCTACAGGTGACGATAATATTGATGGCTCTATTTGAAAATTAACACAACTAATGCTGAGATTACAGCTGACGATTAGAGTTGATATGTGATCAAGTATAGTGATAACTGATTGCTTGTATCGAAATGAATAGTGAAGGTATTGGTATCTACAACAACTTTTATATCCTCCCATATATTCTCGTATAAGTGTAGTATAAATAAATCATGCCGATTTCAGTCTCATATTTTCTACCTAACTACATTGTCTAATTGAAAAATCACCTCTTCCATCGTCCATAGGGAGTCCATACCAACAACTAAGGCAATTATTATGTTGAAGAGCATACCTTGTCCATCTCTTTTTTGAATGTTGCAAACACTTCATTACTCTTTGTTAGTGTCGATTGGAATTCAACAAACTTTTCAGTATATAAAGAGAGCTGAAACACACGATACTAAATGAAACAGTTTGTTTCAAACAAAGAAAGGGTACAAAGTTGAAACGAGTACATTCTGATTCTGAACAGTGGCATCATTGAAATGTGCTATATAAAAAACAAGACTGACAAACAAGTACTGAAAATTTTCCAATTCACATTCTCTAGAGATAAGGAGAGGGGCTATTTCTATAATCATACTGCCAGTTTTCAGAGTATTTGGAGGGCATGAAGATTTTCAATGTAATGTACCAAGCATAAAAGTAACTATCCACTATCTGAGAGCTATTGGCGGTAGTTTTGTAGCAACAGAGCCCAAAGGCATGCAATTTCAATCAAAAAATAGAGAATTCGTGTTGATATTGGTGGATAACTCAGAAATTCTAATAAAACTTGAGTTTTCAAAACAGCACTAGTATCTCATAAATGAATCAGGATCAACTTAAGAAGTTCTTCCTTAAGAATTCTGCGTTTGTTTTTCTAGCTATATGAACTTCTTGTTGTGTTGAAATTGACTTATTTATGCTTAAATTTGTACTGTACTATTGTAGCAAAATTTAAAACAAATGAATAAATGAACAAATTAAATCAAATTAACATTGCAATTTATGGGAAATACCTGGCCTTTCAGCTCTGCCTCCTGCTTAACCAACATTTCAACTTTTTTCTCCTGTTCTAGAGATTCTGATAACAACTGCAAAGACAACAAAGGGAAAGCTCATATCTAAGATCATAGAATCCATAAACTGATGGTAGCAAACCATCTACTACAAGTCAGAACTGCACAAGAAAGTAATCAAAGCAGCTGGATCTGGAAAGAATAATGGTCTGTTACTATTGTGGCACATAGTAGAAACTAGGAAAAGGAATAATCTTCACTTGAAAGGTATACCAGTGAAAACATTGAAAGACAGCAACACATATCCTCTTACAAGACATCTCTATGCAAATAATGCAACCAAAAGTTCTTGCTTGTAAAAGTCATTTACAAAAGAGAAGTAGTTACAGATGCAAGAGAAAAATGTGAAAGAAACTAACCCAGTGGAAAAAAATTCTACAGTGTTATTTGCCAAAAGAAAAATATGGAAGGAGGTTGTGGCAAACATAAGCAACATGTGTGTAAAATTGGTCACATAATAGCAACAAGCAACTTACTGCATGCTTCTCTTTTAAATGATTCTGCCTTTCTTCTTGGAGAATATTTGTCTGCTGCTGTAACTTTGCTTCACAAAGCTGCAGTTCAAGCTGCTTTGCTTTAAGTACTTTTTCAATGTGCTGCATGAAAAGTTATGAATCACAGTAAAATGCTTCTACATACAACACCTGTGTTATTCAGATATTCAGATAGATATCAGGTACAAGCAATTCCTATTGCACAAATTAAGAGAGAGGGGAAATTCAGCAAGAACAACTTGAACATGCTGTACAACATTTGACATTTGCTGCAGCTTCTGTCAAGTTTAAGGTGGAGAAAAAATCTTTGCTTGTAATCTTTCAGACTGCAAACAAATCACTGTAGTATTACCTTTAAATGTTGATGCTAACAACCAGGTGAAGAGTTACAATGTGGAATGCTAATCCTGACTCTTCTATTATGTTATGCTATTAGGTAGTAGACAGAGAACCAGGTTAATATTTCTAAACGTGCAAAAATATGTTTTGGATTGATCATCAAACCATCATCAGCTGTCATTAAACCATCATAGACACTTAAACACTCTGAAATGCTCCTCAGAAGCTACTAACCTGCTCACGGACTTCATATTGTTCTACCAACCCCTTTAACTTTTGAGCCAAACTAAAAATGAGTCAAATAGTAAAAATACTTAAAAGAAGTAAACAAGAGAAAGTACCTCATCAAGTATAAAAACTTTATGTTTGAATGCAAGCTAAAAGCTCAGTTCCTAATTTAATACATATCAATACTGAAAAAAGTACATCATTTTTTGGAAACAGTAAGAAAAGCAAATAAGATAAAGAGCTTTCTCAATAATTTGCATCTCCTCAAAAACAATATGTATCTACTAAACTTCATTCCCAACCTTCATAATAAAACAAGTATCCCTGACAAAAGGGATGGAGCATTTAGATAGGTTCATAAAACATTTAAAGAGCAATGGGCATGAAAAGACAAATTGTTTAACTAATGAGCCTGGGGATTATTCAAAATGTGTTACTTAATAATAAACTTTGAATATTCTCCCAGTAAGCTAACTAAAGTCCTGTGTTGCATCACCATATTTACAGTCATAACAACAACAATAAGCAAATAAATATAGGATATAAAAATCACTATGTACCCTTAATAACTTAAATAGGAAGATATATAGTGATCATGGTCAAAGCTACTTACTTAAAGCCTTTATACTCCTTCAATGCACTAGCATTATTGTTTATCAGCATTTTAATAGAAACATTATTAAACAATAATGGCATCAAAATGCCCTAAGACAATAATCCTAGTGTGTTGAAGGAGTATAAGGGCTTGTATGGAGTGCACCATATACAATTTTTAAGTAAATAGTTTTGATCATGTATTCAAATTCCTTTCTTGCCATGGCAACAAAGATATCTTCATGATACATAGTGACCTGCTTCCGGCTATGAAGCAAACCATCAGTTTACCCTGTCCATCATTGAACTGCCTACAATTTTCCTTGCTGGATACAATTACAAGCTACCTGGGACAAGAAAATGTGGAAGCTTCTAGAATATGGTTTCAATTCATGCCTTCATGTTGAATGCAACTCTGTGGCTACTTGATAGATCCCATTGAAGCATAACATAGATCAAACACAAAGAAGACCAACTTCTTCATCTATAATAAGCAACTTTTGCATGTCACATGACCATTACTTCATCTTACCTGACTGATTGGCTGAACCTCAATTGGAGGGCAAGTGGCAAGTGGGAAAAACATATGGCCTACCATAGTAAAGCATTCTTTTGTGATAGTCCTTGATAAGATTGGTAAATGTATACTTCATTCACGAAGTGATTTATTTATGATTTTGTAAAGCAAGTAGATGCGTGCTACATATAAATCATATGTGCAAAACACTATCTACCCCAATGTCTCAAAGAATCTAGAACCCTTCGTAGTTCTGCTCAGGTATAGTACAAAATAATAGACTATATAAAATCAAGAAATAATATAAATAATGAGAAAAACATAGCAAACAAGTAACTAGCAACCAACCAATGATTAAACTGTTAGGAGCATGAATGTAAATGATGGTATCATCTCGAGCCGAATATGATTGATTTCTTGTAAACCGCACGCAGAAGGTACACCAGGGAATATTGGAGGAGTGTCGAAAACTATGCCTGTGCAGTACAATCCAGTTTTACAAGCCAAATACTCTAAAAGTTACATGCCTCAAATCTTTTCTATTAGTTTCCATGCTGAACTCTGCAAATAGAGCTTTTGTGCACTCTGAAGATTTTCAGGCCTAAATACATGGAATGCACTTTCAATATCAATTGAATCAACTTTTCAGTTCTATTGTTCATGATCTTGCTTCTGTCTTCTCGTTCTTCATGATCCTGAGTTAAGTCTGATTGGTATAAAGATAAAGCAGAAAGTTTCATCTGTGGTGTCCCTTCTTGACTGTCTTTTTTGAGTTTAAGGAGTAGTCTTCAGCCTTAACTCACCAGTGCTTCCGTTTGATTGACTGGTAACAACATATCATTCTTCCTTGCAGATATCAACTTATTCAAACCAATATCAAAGTTGATATTTTTTGACTAATATTCTACATGACACAAAACAAACAAAACTCCAATAGATAAATGCTGTTCACCATTTATAACAACACACAACTCACTACACTATACAACGTTTTTCTGTCGCTTGCCCCTCCAATTGAGGATCAGCCAGTCAGAAGTTAGATTACATAATCATCATGTGGCACATGAAAGTTGCTTATTAACCAGCCAGGGGAAGCAGATAACAACAATTTAAATATCTCCTATGATTTCAAATCAGAATCATAGCCTACTGTTCATGAAAGCCCCCAATCAATAAAAACATTGAACACACTATTTAGGAAATAAAAGTTAAATATATAATTAATATATGATAAAGGTTGATAAGAGAACTGAGTGACCTTACAATATGAAAACAAATGGGGTCAGGTAATAGATGTATAACTAAAAAGAGCAACTAACTCTGTATTATCCTGCTTTAATTGCTGATTTCTCTTGTGATTTTCACCCATTTGAGTTGTGATATCATTGATTGTTGACTGGAATTTTTGGGAGAGTTCTCGCCTCTTTCTATCTTCTTCATCACTACGCTTTTGTATTTCTTCCTATGGCAGAATGATCATAACATTGATTTATGAGATACAGATCACTAAAAAGCTAAATATTTTTCCTAAATTACATGAGATAACATGCGGCAATGGTTCTCAACATACAAACCTACGTATTGCATCATATGGAAAAATATTATCTTGCTTTATAAGCCTAATCTTA
Source organism: Cassiopea andromeda (assembly GCA_018155075.1). Classification (NCBI taxonomy): domain Eukaryota; kingdom Metazoa; phylum Cnidaria; class Scyphozoa; order Rhizostomeae; family Cassiopeidae; genus Cassiopea; species Cassiopea andromeda. The sequence continues at coordinate 37,369 of WIPJ01006353.1, forward strand.
AGTGACTAATGTCCCAGTAAACGAGAAGGTGAGTAGTTTCTAGAACACTAATTAGGGAAGAGGTTTTAATTTACTTCTGAGAAAAATAGGAAACTATATGAAAATGAAGCAGACATAACAAACATTAGTACAACTTCAATCACACATTTTTCAAATATGCTTGGGGAGTCTTCTGTTAAAATAAATACAATGCATTGGCACCTTCTCAAAAAACTACCATGAGGTGAAGCATGTCTTTTTTCAAAATCAACGATTGACGGGGGTCTTGATAAGGTGTGAGAGGTGGGAAAATTTAAAAGCACTCAAAAGAATTAGATCAATTCTTTGCAAAGTGATGAAACTAGAAAATAACAAAATACTACCTTGATAACTTTATTTTGTTTTTGTAACTCTCTACAAAGACTTTCTAATTTTGTCTTTGCCATGTTCACTTTAATGAAATCATTCTGAAGCTGCTCTTTTTCTCTTTTTGCCTAAAATCAAAACACAGATGCATTATAATTCTTAAGTTAACTCACCCCTTTTCTTTATAATTTTAGTCATCAAAAAATTCATTAAAATTACTCCATCAAAACTTACATATGGTATCATTAATAAGGCAGGAAAATAGATAAATATCTCTTCACAATTGCTAGAAGCATATAGGTCAATTTCAGGGTCAAAAAAGTTACAATTGAAAGATGTGGACTCTGGACTGAGCATCAGTTAAAATGAAAAACTACACCCTTGTAAGACTTCATTGAATTCTCTTAACCATTAGAATATTTCAGAAATCTTGTCTTGGAATTAAGCCTACCTCTTTATGCTTTCCTTCCGTATCTTCCAATTTACCCTCTGTTGTTTTCATATCTGCAGCCTAAAACAACACAAAAGATCTTATAACTCTCATACAAACATATGCAAATTAGATGAGAAATATGGTGTGTCTTTCATTACCTGGCAAATAAATTAGCAAATAAATACTACAGTTTCATTTTTTTCTATTCTATCCAGTGGATTGTCAAAGAGTATTGCACTTTTTCCTTTATAAAAGGACTTTGATTATATAAAAGATTCCTAATAGACTCAGTTGAGGTTGCTTCCTTCTAAATATCTCTCTTACTCCACAAGTCTAAAGGTAATCTCCTTTAGGTGAAAGTAAAAAGGAAACTTACTAGTTGGATATACTTCTTAGCTAAAGCTTCCATTTTCTTTTCTGGAGTTTCTAAGCCATCAAAAACATGAACCAGTAGCTCAACTGAAAGTGATGTCAATGAACATGAAATCTATTAGAAGCTAGGTCTTACAAAACTCAATAAAACAAGTTATTTAAAATTAAAAAATAAATTTCAAGCCTCTTCCCTTCCAAAGTTAGGTCTACACTGAAACTAATATAAGACTCTAACAAGATATAATCTGTAAACTACAAAGGATTACATCTCAAATAGACAATGAAAATGGCTAGTTGAAGCAGTATAAACTAAAACTCTGAAGACAATGCTAGATAAGCACCATAGACAAAACACAACCATTTGAGTTTGCTTCTTCAGCCATAACAGAAAAATTATTACCCAGCTTCTCCTCTTCTTTTGATGATTTATCTTTCTTTTTGATCTTTTTGTTCAACATGGGATCAATATTTGGCATTTGTACACTTTTACTCTCCACAATAACTTCAGATTTGTCAGAGTCACCACCACTTGCAGTTGAAGATTTCTCATCCTCTTTCTGTACTTCTCCATTCATAGTCTCAATATCCTGCCTTTTAACATTTTCTGCCTCTGTAACACTTGCTTTACTATTTTCATTTCCTATAACAACTTCCTTTTCCTTAATATTCTCATCTTCCAAAGGTACCTCTTCCCTATTACTCACAGTACTTTCATCTTTAGTGTCCTTTACTACAGTTTCATTCTCAACTTTCATTTGACTTGACACACTATTGTTATCAATCTGCTGTCCCAGTTCCAAGTGTTTGCTTGGTTCTGGTTCTGGAGCCATTTCTTTTATGTTTTCATCTTCAGTCTGATCCTTGCTACTAACTTCATTATCTGCCTGTCTTTCCTAAGAAACAGAAAAAAGCACAAATGAAATTACCCAAGTTGCATAAGCTCATATAAATCATAATCTTAAAAATTTTTATTAATTAGAAAATTAAAATCAATTCATAGTTTTGCAAAAAAACTACTTTCCACATTAAGATAGATATTGACAGCAAAGTATACATTAAAATTCTCTAATTAGTAATAAATAAAAAAGATTGAAGGTTTGGCCAACAATGAGGCCAGGTGTCAATATAGTAATTAAATGGAAGCTAGATAAAATCATTACACCTTAGACCAATCCCCAATTGAAATAAGGTAATAATGAAAATATCTAGCAATTTATTGAACCAAGCTATCAACACACCCATTTAATTTCACAATGAACATATCAAAAGATGAATTAAAAGCACTCGAGTGAATAGCAATCTGTCTAAGCTATTGAAAGTTAGAATTACATGATGGTCTACTGTCTTATTTTGTGCTAAATTTTCCCTATATGCTCCTTCTTCTAAGGAACACTCAATGTGACAAAATTAAACTTTGCTGTGAACAGATTTTGAGAATAAAACTAAAGGGGCTTCAAAATTTTTATCATAGTTTATTCCATGAGGATCATCTATAAGCACTTAAAGGCATAGGTGACTTCAAGATGACTACTGCAAAACTAGGTCTTACTTGATCACTGCAGTAAATGGCATACAATTAATGCAATCCCCATAATTTTCACTCATATTAAGCCAGTTGAGTTTAGCATACCATTACATAGTAATAAACAAGGTATGTAGAATTCCAAAATACCTATAAATATTGCAACAAACATAATGTGCCAGCTGGTCAATTATTTTGAATAAAATAGCCATATATCATGTATTACAAAAGGTTTCCTTAATGCACAGTTAATTATAAAGCAATTAGGTTCTTCTGAAAACAATAGGAATCAGATACTGATACCAAAATGCTATGAAAAATGGCATACTAATTCCCAATTATGTTACTCTAAAAGGCCCTGCTCCACTTCAATCAGATTTTGGATTTTGGAAGCATAAAAATATTGTTTCTAGTTTTCCTCCAAAACTGTCAACAAGTGAAACAATGGGTTCACATCTGAAATCCAAACAAAGTGGAAATGGGGTTTAATACTTTACTATCATCTATGGAATTGTTGAAATCAGCACTAAGATGAGAACAGGAAATCCATACTTAAAATGCAATTACATACAGCTTTTTTCTGTTGTTTGGTCTTCAAAACTATTCTTAAATTAATAATTCTGAAATATGTTGAACTGCTCTTATTATTCAAGACAGTCCTCATCTTCAATCAAACTTCCATCAAAATCTGCAAAATTTTGGCTCACATGCTTAATCACAAGTGGCAAGGAAAGCTGCTGTCTGGCAACAGATATACCACAGAAATCAGTGCATAGTATTTGTATGATATAAAGCAAGTATTTTGCCTGGAATCATGTTTGCTGTCCACTCATATCTGGAACTTGCACACTGTGATCGATGTATGTAGGAGAACCATGAAGAAGTACATTATGCATGAATAGACCAGTGACAAGAAAGAATTATCAAGTTTGTATGCCATTGAATAGTTTGTATACAATTGCAAAATAACTCAACAACTGAGTTTGCTCTACTAGTGATTTTTTGCTGTGGCTCTCTTGCTCAAATCTCTAGTTGCATCATCTTATAACAATGGCTGCTTTGTATAAAAAACGATAGAAGTACTTACATATAGAGTCCTAGACAAGCTGTCGCTGAAACAAATTCCAGGTTTCAGTCCTTCATTATTTTTCACTAAATCTAGTGAAACTTTTCCACCCATTCTAACACACTTATGGCAAACGGAAAGTCTTCTTATATAACTTAGAACACCAAGGCATGCCTATTAACTGCAATGCAACTAACAAATGTGGAAAATCAGAGCATATCTTCTTTGTAAAATGCACTAACGGTGTCACACTGATGTGCAAGTCAGTGTAGGCACAAGAAACAACACTGCAGACAATCAGCTATCATGAACTCAACATACAACTTGAGCGTCCATTTATAGAACAATTAATGAAAAAAAATGGAAGCACCTGATAAATGCTAAACAGATTTGAAACAACAGGGAAGCAAAGGTTAAAATTATGAGTTAGAAGTGGGCCTACCATTTCACAATCGCTGGTCAATGTTGAATCATTCTTAGCACTGGTTGCTTCCATCTTTGCCTAAATTCTTTGATGAGTGAATCTGTGAGTCAGGTGTTAATATATATTGTTCTGAACAGACAAAAGGGCGAGACCTTCAGTTTATGTAACTCAGTTACTATTAACGGCAAATCCTTGTAAACGCTTGCTAGAAGAAGGGCCCTCGTTTTTGGATAACAACCTCGTTTCAAGACAAGTCCAAGTCGGAAAATAGGAATCATGGACTGGATAATAGAAATCGTCCTTGAACAAGAAAAGATGCACTTGTCTCTGATTCGCATCGGAAGAGGCAAAAGGTTTTCTTCAAATTAGAGAGACTCGAACTATGCAAAATCCCTGTAATTAGAGTCTTCTGATTCGATACATTTATAGACTCACGCTATAAGTTCATCTAAAACAGGCCCGTAGCCATTCGGTGACAAATGCCACCCCTTGGTAACAGGGAGCCAGCTTTTTGCCATTCCTGGAAATTTTTTGCGATTTGCTTTGCTATTTTTTCTTTGCAGCTACGGAGAGATCTCCTGAAATTTTGACTGAGGTCAGGGCATTGTTTAACATACAAAGTGGTGGGGAAATTCATCACCAGTCCCTTTCATTGCCCCACAAGTGGAACATGTTTGCCCCTCCACTTACATGTTCTATTGATTCAGCGATCTTTTTTGTTTTTGTCATATCTGAAATATCTATATACTTATATAAATTTTTGGCTCTATGGTCTTTACCAATATTTTAAGAGTGTTTTTGAAAGCCTATTAAAATCTGTAGATTCTGCATTTATCTAAACTTTCCTTGTCTCAAATGCCCCACCAATGAGAAGTCCTTTAAAATGCCCTGGCTCAACCTTGGTCTTTGTGACATACTAAAAACTTAATTTTTTTCTTGCACACCCATTATCCATTTGATTTTGATAGCATAAAGTATGATATAAGCTCTCAGATATTGTAGCATGTGATTCCTCCGAGACAATTTTGCAACGCCTGGAACAAAGGTCTGGCTACGGGCGAGTTTTAAAATAGTCGAAAATATATACTCTCTATCTTTTCTCTTCTCTTCTTTTTAGAAATTGAAAAATAAGCTTATAGCTAGGCTTCATTTTATCAGCCCTTTGGACTGATCCAAACCAGTCCTGTACGTATGTATATTTGTATGTATGTGCTGCCTCCAAAAGCTCTTCCATCTGGCTCAGGACAGAGAGAGATTCAAATGCATAGTCGTCAACATCGATTGAGAATGGCACAGCAAGAAGAAGACCTCAACAATGTAAGGTAACAGTTTACATTAGAGCAGGGGTGTGCGGATGAGGGGCATGGGGGACGTCGTACCCTCCAATATTTTAAAATTTGCAAGAAAGTTGGTCAAAAGTCAGCCGTGTTGCAAGCACGTTGGCCACAGTAATTTCTATGACCTTTTTTCTTAGTAACAATGGTTGGTTAATTGATCTAAAGGCCCTCCTTCCACCCAACAGAAGGTGTTTCGGCACATCATTGCATTAGAGAAAGACGTTTTACCGTTTAAAAAGAATTATGCAAATCATAGGCTTGAGCTCGTGCATTTTACTATCTCGATAGCTCCATTTTCTCTTTGCTATAAGTTTGGATTTTGAACTACCAGTTTTGAAGACATCTCATCCAGCTCTGATGAACAAAGTTCATTGTAACAATAGCGGCCTCAATGTATCTGTTGAAAATTAAAATAGTTGAGAACTCTGCTTGTAGCTTTCTCTGCAATTTTTCTGGGGCAACAATTTTTATGCCAATCTTCTATTAGGTATTGGTTCCTTCATTGCGTAAGTAGAGTGATATTTGCAGTGCCTATCAAGCAGTGATGATGTCTGAAATCTCTAATAAGGTGGCTCTATGTGCAAACACGTCCAAAATTTTAGTGTGGCCCAGCTGCGGCAATGCCCATATTTTCAAAGTGCAAAACACTTTGGAAGCAAGGTCAATATACTTTGAAAAGCAAGGCGAATAAAAGATTTGTCAGGGGGTTGAGCCCCCCAAATTACAAGTATTTCTAATCATTTTGCTGAGCTTCAAAATTCTTACAGTTTCTGGTTTTGAGCCTATGAATGTTCTCGAACCATTCTCAAGTGTCAAAGGTGTAACTTCATCTGAAAATGAAAGGAATGTATTGAAATCTCTGTTTGTGTCTTACTTCATCATAAATCAAACCTAAAGAGGAACAGAATAATAAATATCGTATCGATAATGGAAAAGTTACTCTACAAACAGTTCTACAGCTCTAATACACACAAATTCTAAATCATGACGACGCTTGAGCCTTGTACTATTCTTAAACTTTTCTTCAGATTCAGCGATTCAAAATCTGAGCTTTAACATTCTTAGAAGTTTTTTTATTATAAAAATTGTTCTACTATGTGTGCTTTATTTTACAAGGAAATTTGTCTTGGCCTATTACCATCTTGGGTTATTCATGATTTCATATTCAAAGCTTTCTTAAGATTTTCTTAACTAAAATTTTTTGAGTTCTGACGTTAAAGGCATTCACATCAAAGATAGTGAAAATGACGACCTATAATATAACAAATACTGCAGGAGATAGCAGAACGTGACATAAATAACATGCTATAGAAAGGAAATTGAAATTTTAAATTCAAATAACCTGTCAACTTTCTCATGTCTCAAGAATCCAGTGTTGAACATCCTAAACTTTTTGTGGAATAGAGCACGATTGTCTTCTAAGTAACTTTAATATAAACAAAAAAACTGTGTAGCACTACTAATGGAATGCAGAAATAACTTTCTTCGTGGAAGAGATGAGACCTTCAGAGAGGGTTGAAGCTAAAGAAATTTGTTGATGGAGTGCACAACCCTAGTAGGAGGGTGTGGCACCCCCTATCACTACACCCCAGTCTTCCTACATTTGAAAATACTACAGACTGGATTTGTTTATTACCCTCCTCTCTTCAGGTCAAAACTTAAGGGAGTGTAGGGGTGAGTCACCCAACCTTGAAAATTTGCCATTTCACAGGGCAAAAACGGCAGTACAGTTTATTTATGAAGGGCAACTTACTGGACCCATGCAAAAAAGATCACAGAAAACGCTATGGCCAACTCATTAATTATAGACTTCATTTTAGCTGAGTAAAGCCTATGACACCCCCCTAGAAATATCTTGAAGTTACGTTCCTGCCCCTCTTGTACAGAAACGTACGCTTTTGCTTGAACCTCAGCTTCGTGCATGTATGCAGCGTGCGTACACTCAGGTGCCTAAAAAAGGCCCCCCAGTTTTTTCCAACACCCCGGAACCTTATTAGGTCCCCCGTTTCTTAATTTTAAAGAACTCGGCTTTTCACAAACCCCACTTTTCATATCCTTTCTTTGTTAGTACTATTCACGTCCAATACTCAAGGCAAAATAGAGTGGCTCTGTATATATTTTTGCTCTATGATTTATGACAACCTGTTTTTGTTCTTTCCATCGTTTTCTAATCATTTAAAACCATTTCTCAAAGTCGGACCCCCATTTATTTTGACCCCCGTTTATTACATTATAGAATTTCTTCAGAACCCCTTGTTTATTAGGAGAACCCTGATTATTTGGCACTGAGAGTACACCAACAAAAATGTTTGTCCACCTGCCATGTTATTATTAAACGGCTGCGGGGGAGCAATAATTTATGTTTCAGGCGGGCTGCTTGGTGTATAGAGCAGTCATGGCGTCGCCAACGGGACTCAGAGTTTTCCGTGCAGTAATCACTGCCTTCCTGGTTTTCATTTTCTTTACAGCTGGTGCTATGAAACTCACGGATAGATTTTCGGCAAAGACCCACCTCAAAATGGTAGGCATTACGTTTGCAGGTACATTTGATAGGGAGCTGACTACCAGACTAAAGTTTATGAAGGCTGGCTGAGGTGTTAGCTTGCTAAAATTTCTTTTACAAAGGCATTATTTCTGCAGACTGCAGCTTTTTGCATAGGTAATGAAGTCATGGTTAGCAGCTATTGCTCCAAATTTGAAGTATCATAAGACAATTTAACTACTTGTTTCTTATTCAAAACAATTGGTGATATCTTCCTTGCGTTTTGAATAAGTGGAAGTTCATTTAATGTACTGTACTTTCCATGTGTCTTATTTTACTACTTACTTTTATTCTGTTTTGCAGAAATCTGATTTTGAGAGATTTGCAAAAGTTCATCCTGCAGCACAAATGGGCTATCAGATTAATCCGGAAAAATACATGAAGCAAATTGGTTTGATTGAACTTGCAGGTGCAACATTTCTTCTGATGGGACCCAGAATTTTCAAGTTATTTAGTTCCCTGTTGTTGTCATCAATTATGATTGGTGCAATGTATACTCATTTTCAGTTAGCTGATCCACTGGAGCGTTACATAATGCCAGCACTTATACTATTGACATTGTTCATGAAGCTGCATTTCTTGTTAATAGGACATCAAAGCAGAGTGGATGGGAAAGTGCCTCAAAAGAAAGACTGAATTACCCAGTGATTTACACGTTCTTTTTTATAAGAAAATCATAATTTTGCCTGAGCCTCAATTTTCTTAACATTTCTCAAAATTGAGCCTCAGATTTTCTTAAATTTTTCTTAACTTTTACTGAAATAAGCTGGCTACAGTGGTTTAAAATTTCATTATTAATATTGTATACATGAATTTGAATTCCATCTTTAACATTTTGAAGGCAATAACAACAAACTACTGATTTTTGGCCTATAAAAACACGTAATTTTGGAAAATGAGCCGCATGATTTTCTTATGATTTTCTTAAGATTTTGATGATTTGAGCCTCATTTTCTTATAACTGTTTTCTTATAAAAAAAAACGTGTATTCAGGGGGCACACATGCTAGGGAATTTTGGTTGCAATGACCCCAAAATATTATCATTTCATAAAGAGAAAGCTGGTCCATGGCAAGTTGTGTTAAATGATTGATTAGCATTTGATGCAAGACTTAAAAAATAGCTCACATAGACTGGCATTGAATAGCCAGGTAATCAACTCAATTCTTACACCTCTTCAACTAATATTTCAATGTGAACCCCTGGCTATATTGCTTGTGATCACTAACTAATAAGACTATGACCTGTTTTTATTGCACCAATCTCTATGAGCACACTGACCTAAAATGTTGGCCAATTTTTGGCTAATTTTAGCCTCATATGTCTTATAAAACAATGTGCTCAAGATAGTTTGAAAAAACTATGCATACAACTAGACGTATGATCTGAAATATGCTTTGGCCCATTCCATGTTATGTTATTATACTAGCAGCATATTTTCCCATTTAACACAGTGAAAACGTTCACTACTAATTTTAAATTCAGCAAAACATCGTACCAGATTTTGTTCAGGATCTTTTCTAACTTTCTGTATTATCATTTTGACATTTGTCAAAGCAGGTGCCCTGAAGGAGTGTGCTGAAGAACCATTGCATGTGTCACAATGAAAGGAAACAGCAATTTTGGTAATTTCAGTCACATCAAGCTAGCTAGTTTTCCCCACAAAACTATCAAAGTGGCAATACAGTATTTGCTTTCATAAAAGACTTTCCAACAACACTGTACCAATATTTTTGAATGTTTTGAAGAAAATGCAGTTTAGAAGAAAAACTTCCAAACCAATCAGTGTCACATTTGTTTTTCACATGTTACACATTACTTCTCTTATGCAAACTTCCTAGTTATTTGTCCCAGAAAAAAGTGAAAGCCAAGTATAGAGGCATAGTACCCATTATTTTCTGAAGCTTTTGATCTATAAGAACCAATACAAAAAGATTTTAGCTCATGTTTTGAAATCTAAGAATTGACTTCCAGTTTCATTTTACATGGACAGGGCCTTTTGCAAAATAAAAAGTCTAGTGGTATTTCTTTGATTTATCTCAAACTTCATTTTATTGAGTAACTTTGGAACAAAATGTGTACTCTAATTATTTAGCATCTCTTTCAGTATTATTTGTTACAAATTGAACTTTTTTAACCTGACTTGCTAGCAGCATTTGAAAATAACAGTTAGAATGATAAGAAATGGTTATATTAACTTTGTAGTGTCATTACAATAGAAACTACAAGACTCCAGTGTAGGAAAAGCAAACTTTTGTACATGAGAGCATCAAGTGCAGTTTGTGTATTTTATGTGCTGTTAATAATGAGTAAATTGAGTATCTTTTCAGAGGCATTTGTAGAATCTCATTGCACCTATGCATTCCCTAACTGTTTCCTATTATATTAACAATGCCCTTTCAACATATAGTTCATACATGACTGTACCATCATTTCACTATCATATTGAAAGTAAATTGTGGAAAGCAAGCTACTTTGCTGTTATTAACATAGCTTTAGTTTACAAGCATGCAAAATGTTAAACAGACAAATTTTGATTTCAACCCTACACTTTCTTTGTCACTTAATTTTGCTGATTGAGGATAATTAAAACTCAAGCAAAACAACAAATGTAGCTAAGTAGAGACCTTATCTTTATATGTTTTGTCTAGTAGCCATTTATTGGTGTGTATATAAATGATAATGGTATTGCAATGCAATGACATTTTGTCAGTGAACTCTTTTATACTATCAGATAATTTTAACCCTTGCTTTAGTTAACTCTGTGTATAATACAGCAGAGTTACCAAAAGAATATAACAATTCAGAAGCATGTTATGCAGCAGCATTTGTGACTTGGTACTTCTCATATGGTTCACATTGCCTTTAATGTGTTGAATACCAATGAATTTAGTTTATATCATATCATATTGCTCAAAACATCCAGGATACCTCCAGGGTTGGTGATAAAGCATGCTAAGATGATTTGCCCTTCCTGTTGCTACCAATAGCTGATGAGTGGAAAATGTGAGCCCAAGTGCTCAACTGCAATATCTACTGCTGCTTTATATTAAAAGTCCTGATGTTGGGTAAATTATCACTGTTATGCTTCATACATGCCTCATACCATTATTCACTGGAGTACAATGCTCTCAAAAGAACACTCAGCAGCTTTCTTTCACCACTTATTCTGCATCCTCATCGTTAGCCCTTAGCCCTTTTATGCATAAAGTTTTCCTTTCCGTCTTGCATTCTATAATTCCCCAATCTCATAGTTCTGCACCCATATTTCCTCTCTGCCTTACTCTTAAACTCCTCATCAGTATTTGAAGATGCACACAACTGTTCTACATAAAGTAAGAAATCATCTTTGCTTAAAATTGGACTGCAATCAAAGCAATTTAAGATAGTACCCTTAAGTACCAAGTAAATGGGTTGGTCCTATTACACAGTGACAAAAAGGACAAAAACAGGTTGTCATAAAGCATGAAACTAAATGTAAACAGAAGCACACTATTTTGCTTTGAAAAGTATGCGTGAATAGTAATAACAAAGAAAGGAAATAGTTGAGGAGTTTGTAAAACCCATCATTTTCTTTAAAATTTATAAACAAAGGGTTCTTATAAGGTTTTGGGTGCTGGAAAAAATTAAAAAATTAATAAGTGAGGGGAGGCTCATTAGGCACCAGAGAGTAGCTTGATTTGGTACCAAGCTCCTGGAATCACTGCTCATCTCTTCATGATCATATGGTAGTTTGCGAGGTAGGCTGACACTCTACATAAGTCACTTTTAATTTTAAAAAATATAACTCAGCTTACATCAAGGGTGATGCAATCCATATTCTGGAGTGCACAGCCTGGAGCAGCCAAGCAATTGCTGAGGCGGGGATGAGATAGCATTTCACCTAGGACATAGCTGATGGGGGCAAAGGGGGACTTTACCTCTTAAATCCATTTCACTTGTCAATTCCGCCCTCACGTTAGTTGGTTCTCCTACTATTTTGGTTGTCTGCCCCCTTGGGACAATTTGTCTGTCCCCCTGTACCCCCCAGCTACCTAGAGCCAGCTACATAACTGGGCAGAAGGCTGTCCTTGTTCGCACAAGAGAGAACCATCTGCTAATCATTTGATGAAAATGTTACAACTTTACATGATAAGGATATTTCTAGTAAGTGCGTCTGCCAAGTCTGGGAAATTTGTCTTGAGTAAAACTATTAGGTAAAAATAAGGGAAATTGACTAAATTTTGATAAAATCTGGGAATTTTTTGTTTCTCTCTCAGATGACTTGATTCCCTAATATGCTGAAAGGCGAGTGAGAAAACAAATTCCGCAAATAATCCGTTATCGTGGTGCAGGTAGAATACACCTTTTTTGTTCAAATAAGCTAAAATTTGCTTTAACGTGGCTTTCACTTGGCGGCCATCCATTCGTAGTCCTCTCGCTTGCCTGATTGTTTCACTTGCAATCGAGGCCAATTTGCATTGGCATTTCATTGGAATGTTGCAGCAAATGCGCATGCGTATTATGCGGAGCTTTTCCTTTCACAATTCGCAATTTTGTGTATTACAACTTAAAGTCCTTTATGTTTCCGGCGAAAGATGAACGCTTATTTTGCCTTATGACAAACAAGTGAAACATGATGGTTTCCAGGATACTTAATTCTATATGATAGTTTTCTAGGGGCCTTTTCCATCATGCTACATTGTATCTGCAAAGAGTAAAGGAGCAATCGTTTAGTTAGGCCACATTACTCGAAGGTCTAAAAGGAATGTTGAGTGGTGGAAGAGAACCAGGTGCCGGGAGGCAAGCAAGACAAGTCCAAATGCCAGGAAACTTCATAGGCAACCAAAGCTCCATGCGAGGAATACAGCAAGGCATGAAGCAGTTGCAGGTTAGCAGCCAAGGAACTATACTAGAGCAAAGCAATGATCGACCACAACAATCGAATACTCCATGGTCAGTAACTAACGTTAGTCAGGATAAACGCTCTGCCCGGCATGCTGAAGCACTCAGAGAAATACGGCATAGTCTCCAAAGCTATGAAGTTGGTGGAGATGTGGATAGCTCCCTTTTAAGTCGTTGTGTTGAACTTGGATTCGATGAGGTAGGTATTGACGTTTCTATTACAATGCTAGGCCGTCGCTGCGTCTCACTTGGCTTTTTGCCTTACTATTGACTGGTTAGGAACGTATCAACTGGATGCTAGTTGTAGAATTGGCTTAGTAAATCTCCAGTAATTGATGATGAATCGGGAGGCAACAGTGATGAGCATACATGTATGCAGTATTATCGTCAAAGGGAACTTTTGCTTACGCTAGAGCCCTTTTGAGATATGCCTGGTTTAGAGTGTTGATAGACTGGCCGTCGATTTAGTTTCATTCATTTCAGCTGCAGATTGGTTATGTATTATTTTCAGAGTTGTAACTTTTCTCTATTTTGCATTTATAAACTGAGACATTGCTTTGGAAAGCCTGTTCTGTCCCGAAAGGTACCAGTTAAATTAAAGTTCTTTTAGCTGGAAATAGTGAATTAATCCAAGAATCCAATTAGAGTACCTGTTAGATCATGCTACATCATATAGTGCATTTATCATTATGCCTCATTTATTATACAAATTTTTGTAAGAAACCAAGCTCAAGGTCTAGTACTAAAATTTTCTAAAGTTTTGGCCACATTTTTGTTCTAAGAGTTTCTTAACGGTTTTGTAATGTAGCCAACTAAATAGCTGTGAAAGCATACACAGAACTTGAATGTAGCAAGCTACTTGTCCTATAACAAACAAAATGCATTGATGCAGTGTGAGTTAAATTTTAAAGCAATGTCATGTTCATATTATGTTTGTTGCAGCTTTATGTTGAACCAGGTAGTGATTCCAATTTGCTATTAGTCAAAAGCTTCTTAGCTCTGTCTTTGTAGTTCTAAAGTTTCTTTACTTTCAAACTGTCTAGTACTAGGTTACTTACAAAGTGGCATCATTAAGGTCATAGTACCTAAGGCTGGATAAGATTGCAATCCTTGTGCTGAAAAACCACAGTAGATTTAAATGGCCAACAATTGTCAATATCAAGGCAAAATTTTATGCAGTCATTAGATAACAAAGAAATATCTACATATTATTCACTTTTGTTGTGGGCAAAAACACAAAAATGGTATTTATGTGAATTGTTCACAGATGGATAGATAGGTATTCCTCAATCTGTTTTCAACTTCCTGGAATTTGATATCAAAGACAAATATTCTTTGTTAATGATTAATCATTCATCAAATTGACATGTTTGTATTCAGTAGGACTTAAAATGTGTTAACCCATAAGGGAGTAAGTGGATTTGCAGTCAAAGATCATTTCCTTGTTAGTGAATTTATTTCATTAGGCCAGAAAAATTACTCATGGGATTTATGTTCCACCAGAACATTCTTGTAGCTGTGGTTCAGCTGAAGTCTTGATGCATTGTGGTTTGCATGATTATGTCATGTGCATACCAACCTCCTATGATAAGTCTTCAGACAGTGCATTTGATCTTCCTTTCCACCAAATTTCTACAAAGAAAAGTTCTAAATGAGCATTTCGAAGTTTGAAGTTCAACCTTCATCAATTGCAGTTATCCATATTGCTGAGCTTTCCAGAGCCAAGTTGCTTGTTAAATGCTATTTCAATGTTAATGTGTATGGGCCTTATAACCATAGTTGTGGATGGGTGGTCATCACAACATGCAACATTTTATAGGCTGTTCAGTGGCAGATGTAATTGTATTGGCTAGATGGCATAATTTTTACAAATTGCTCTTTTCACCTTATCACCTAAACTCCTTTCTTTACTACATTTACCTGATAAATGCAATAGTACTGAGAGTCCCAAATTACTGTCCCCCCCTACTAATTAACTTTTCAAAATTTGTCCCCAACCCTCTATATAGTTTATATAGGTTTTGTGTATATAGTTTCAAAACATGTTTGAAAGAGGTATTTTAAGCAATGAGGCACTTTAATGTGAATGGCTTGTTGTGAGCAGCTCATTGCCATTGTTTGTAAAAATATTCAAATTTCATATCTTTTGCAAGTTCATCCTTAAATCTATTTAGAGAAAATCCGCTAAATTTTTGGCTCCATCAACAAGCTCTAGCTATGCTGTATTGACTGAAACTTGCGTTTATTACACCCAATGCCACTGAGAGAGTTCAGAGGCCCTACGGTAAAACAGAATAAAGAGGCCTCCTGTGAGTGAAATTAACTTTACTGCTGGCTTGCTTTATGAAACCCCCCAGATCTTGAAGTATTGAGTGTTATGAGGCCCCTTCAACCTTGAGGCTGTGAGGCAAGTTGCCCCTGCCCCCTCTTGGCAGCCCAGATTACACACCATCATTTACAGCATTTTCATGTTTTTTGACTGTAAAATGATACAACCAATAACAGCTTTGATTTTGTTTTGAATTCTAGGAAATTTCCAGGCATGTTCTACGTGCTAACAAAGACAAAGATTTTGGAGTTGTTCTTGCTACATTGATGTCACTTACGAATTTCTCTGGTCGGAAAGCTATCAAAACAGTTGCACCTGGCACTCTACAGAGTGTAAGAGGAACCCCACCCATTAGCAATGCAAACATTCCCCGCACCCACCAGTTGCCTCAAAGCCAAAAAGTATACGGGAGTCAACCAAACTTGGTATGGAATCCTGCAAGTCAAGTACCAGCTAGTGGAAACAATGTCTATATAAAAAGTGCAGCAATACCAACGTCAAGGCTTGATAATCGAGGTGCATTTCGAAGACAGACTGGTGAGCTTGCAATGAAAGGGCAAGTTAACACTGCAACTGATCCTTTCAGAGTGGAGAGAGGGCAGTTCAACATTGGTGAAAGAAAGGTGCAGGAAACAATTATGAGTAAGTACCCTGAAGTAAGATTCCGTCAGAACCGCTCTCAGAATCGTGACTCACAAAAACGATGGTCAGCTGATGTTCTGCAAAAAACGAAAGCATTTGAATTGCCCAATAAACGAAGTTCCCTTGCATTTGAAGTTGGGGATAGGAAATCACCATTCGACATTCCCAACAAACCACCTCCTCCTTACCCTGGATTCCAACAGAATCAGCTCCAGGCAGACCCTAGATTTGACCAGTGGATGGGTGGTGCTAAAGCTGCCCCACCAACTGGCAATATGAAGCGAATTGCAAGTATGGAAACTGTTGCCAAAGTTGGTACAGAATCGCCAAGATTGAGTAGCCCAGTTACGATTGTTAGTGACAACAGAAAGCAATCATTAAATGGAAGTGATAAGAGCATTCAAGGATTACATGCAATAGACAGGTCTGCCTTCCAAAGTGTTACTGTGAATAATCCTTATGTACAAAGAGACCCACCCCCTCCTTATCACACAGGCCCACATCGTCCACTTCAGAGAACATACAGTCCAAACGATAGAGGTAACCTTTCCACACGGATAAATCCAAGTGCTTCGGTGAATCAGCAAGTATACACAACCTTTCCGACAAACGATAATCATTTGTTCCCAGGAGACAGCCTACAGGATGCATTTATACCTATAAGACCTGACGCTCTGAATGAAAACCCCTACAAAGTAAACCAAGAGGAAGTAGTTGTTCCACGCCTATCGCCTCCTCCTTACCCGGGCCTTGAGCATCGGCAGACAGCAAAAGAAAAGCGATTCTCTTATGCATCTGATGTGGATTCAGGAACTTCTAGTAAACGTGCTTCCGCTATTTTTGCCGATGGATCTACGCAGTCTGACTCATCAGGAAGTACATCACCAACTCCAGAGACGATTGAAAGCCGATGCTCACCATTACCACTAACCTCCTCACCCTATCACACTCTTGTCATTCACTCCTCAGATAGTGAAGTTAAAACTGAAACAGAAAAGGTCAAAGAAGAGCCATTCAATTCTAGACTGAAAGGATGCTCCTCACATGCGTACAAATTTTTCATGGAGCAGCATGTTGAGAATGTACTGAAATTCCAACAGCTGAGAGAGAAGAGAAAGAAGCAATTGGAGATCGAGATGAGCAAGTGCGGTCTGTCGGAAGAATCGCAGACTGAAATGCGGAAAATGCTTGTTCAAAAAGAGTCAAACCACATCCGGATGAAGAGATCAAAAATGACCAGATCAATGTTCTCGAAAGTTAAAACTCTCGGCATGGGGGCATTTGGGGAGGTAGCCCTTGTACGAAAGATTGACTCAAACGCTCTCTACGCGATGAAAACTTTGAGAAAGGCTGACGTCATTCGTAGGAATCAGGTTGCTCACGTGAAGGCGGAAAGAGACATTCTTGCTGAAGCAGACAATGAGTGGGTTGTCAAATTATACTATTCTTTTCAGGATACTGACAATTTGTATTTTGTGATGGAATACGTCCCTGGAGGTGATTTAATGGCTCTATTAATTAAACGTGGGATTTTTAGCGAGGAGTTAGGCCAGTTTTACACAGCCGAGCTCGTCTTAGCTGTTGAATCTGTGCACAAACTGGGGTTCATTCATCGAGACATAAAACCAGACAATGTTCTAATTGACAGAAATGGACATATAAAACTAACCGACTTTGGTCTATGTACCGGTTTTCGTTGGACACATGACTCAAAGTACTATCAACAAGACCCAAACCATGCCCGACAGCCGAGCATGGAACCAGAAGGAGGCTGGGAGAATTTACTAAATGATGCACATTGTGATTGTGGTGACGTAATAAAGAAATTCGACTTGTGCAAGCCATTGGATCGTCGTGCTGCTAGGCAACATATGCGTTGTTTAGCGCATTCACTAGTGGGCACTCCAAATTACATAGCACCAGAAGTATTGCTAAGGGTACCATACACTCAACTATGTGACTGGTGGTCTGTAGGGGTTATACTCTACGAGATGTTGGTTGGACAACCCCCATTCTTAGCAAGGTCACCAGCTGAAACACAAATGAAGGTATGACATTCTAATGGCTCTTCAAACTTTGAATTTCTCAGCATACTCTAGTGTCTCAAATAGAAGGGGGAGGTAATATAAGGGGGTGTTCATATCGGCCAATTTTTAATAGAAGAGGGTGTGAAGAGAACGCGGTGCTCATGTCGGCTATTTTTCAATAAAAGAGGGTGCTAATAGAAGGGGGTATGCGTGTCCACTGCTTTTCAATAGAAAAGGAATGCTAAGAGAAGGTGGTTCATGCTGGTAAGTTGTTTTATTAAAAGGTACTTCAAGTTTCTGCGTGTCCCTGGAATTCATAGACGGGAGGCCCGTCTATTAAAGACACTAGAGTAGCATAATTCCAAATTGCCATACTGGCAATTTGTACAAACTAGACATGCTTAGTTAGTTTGTGACATACAAGTTGTAGGATCAGTAGAGCATTGTAAACTGTACCATACTGGCTCCAAGATGATACTTATAAGGACCAGGTACTCTAGAGTACCAAATAATCTGGGTGGGATGGAAAATTTTGGAAAACTAATAAAAAATGGGGGCTG
>WIPJ01006353.1:57785-68624 GCA_018155075.1 Cassiopea andromeda
ATAGAAACCACAGATTATTAAAGTAGGTTATTCTTTTGTGCACTGCAGTGAACTGATTACTGATTCTCTGAGAGCTGATTTTAGATTCTCTAAATGCAATAATAGGGGGTTTGGAATAAGAACGGGGGGTGGAAAAATTCAAAAGATTACTAATCGGGAGGGGACGATTGTTCGGTACTCTAGAGTAAGCATATTTAAAGTGTAAAATGTACATCTACAACCATGGAATTGTCCAATTACTTTCTCACTAAAGCAATCCTGATCCGCCTACAATGGGATGTACAGATGTTAACGTGTAACAAACCCAATATAGCTTTCCGATAAAGGATAAACAAAATATAGGTCGATGTATTTACACACTTCAAGTCCCATACACTCTAGATTCCAATTATAAATTCCATTAACGTCATAGTCTAATCCTTCCATAATTTTCCTTCCTCAACACTCCCCCTATTCTACAACCTAGCTCCTCCACAGTGAATATACAATTTCTGGTATATTTGGTTTTAAGTATATAGTGTCTGTATAACTTTTAATTATAATGTGGATATTTTGAAACCAATAGTGTATTATCTTACACTTCGCAGTCGCTTAGTTGATAGACACCAAAGGGAAAGTGTAGATTCCAGGTCAAAGAAGAGATAGGAGGGTGACGTTCGTATGATGAAGGATTCTTTAGGTTTTTAATAAATGCTTGATGGATTGTTCGCTATATATAAAACTAAAATAGAAATAGATGTAGATGTATGGATACATTGCACTAGCGTAAAAAAATACTAAACGTAGGTGACAATGTTGCACAAAATCCGTTTTTGGCAAGTGAAGAGTCCTCATCATGATTGCATTTTGAAGGATGCGAAATTGGAGGACGAGAGAGAGGCAATCTGAACAGGAGCTTTTTGTATGATACTCAAAGTCCGTAAAAGACACCCCCCCCCGACTAATCTTTTTGAAGAAACATGCCAGGACATTCTAATTGCCACCCCCCTCGCTTATTAACTTTGGTCCAAGACGGCATCGTTCAAGCCATACCTAGACTTTGTGTTGCTAGATGAGAACCTAAAAGAGAGAAATTGCCGTCAGAAGTACTGGCAACGTAACTGAAAGTGGTAACAATGGTACCAATGATGGTGGCATTGATAGAGGATGATGGAAATACTTTTAGTATGTTAGCAAGTATGTAAGGTACTGTATTTCTAGGAAATTCTACAAGCCTACCAGTTTATTGCAATCCCCTCCTCCCCGGCTATTTAGATATGAATTTTTGGTTTGTCAATATGTGTTCTCATTGCAGGTAGTCCACTGGCAGAACACTTTGAAGATCCCACCTCATGCGAGACTTAGCCGTGAAGCAGAAGATCTTATTCAAAGGCTATGTGCAGGCCCGGAAATCCGCCTCGGGAGAATGGGCACTGACGAAATTAAAAAGCATCCATTCTTCATGGGAGTTGATTGGATAAACTGCTTAAAAAACAAGCCTCCTCCGTACATCCCCAATATCAAGCATGCTACAGACACCTCTAATTTTGACCCTGTTCCTGAAAAAGAGGCTGAGAATGAAATTGACGAAGCTCGTGAACAGGAGAAGAAGCTAATTCTAGACAAAGGTCCACAGCATGCATTTTATGAGTTTACTTTCCGAAGATTTTTTGATGAAGGTGGGCATCCACAAGCGTTTTGGCTTGAAGATGAATCACATAATGACTGGCAAGGCCAGCAGAGTGACCCCATTTGCCAAGGCAATAAGCGAACTGTGACAACAAGTGACAAATCTGTGCCAATTCCAAACAAGGTTGCTGCACCACCTATTAATCAAGCAAAATTAGAAGACAAGGCTCCAATTTATGTGTAAGATAATTACTTGTATTTTGCAGCACCATTTATTTACTTGACGAATGCTAAATTGATCATGCTTGAATTTGGAAGGTAGATTCATAGATTCAACAATATACATCATCACAAGGTGATGACCAGTATTGTATATTCTTTTGCCTAAAAATTGCTGTCTAAAACTTTGCTGGTTTATTATCCAGCTAGTTTTAAACTATTTTCGAGTTTGGAGTTGATTAACTCTCCTTACAATGCCCCTCTTAACACTTCCCCAGGAACATTTCCAAGGCCTAGATCCCTTAATTCAGCAGTCATCCATTTCTTCGATTACACAAAACTCCCTGTGTGAAACAAAATCTGTGCTCATCAAAGATTCTCTAATTTGTGACAGGTATAGAAGAGAGAATTGTGGAAGTTTTCCAGTCTATCGCTAGCTTCAGATTCTATAATAATAAGCTGCCTACGAAGTTCCAATATTATCCTATACTTCAAGCACTTATGTGCCAAACCAGAGTTAGTCTATTGAATCTCATTGAGTTCTAGAAACCGGAGTTCAAGTAACTTCCATTCCTCCTATAACCCCAAATGCATGGAATGCATGTGAGTCCGTGTCATATGCAGACCAGACGACTGCATTGGAGTCTAAAGAAACTGTACCGTCAAGCAAGGACGTTAGTGATGTTGAGGCTGGATAAATGCATAAGACTGAGACAGGTTCAGGTTTACTTGAAAAATAACATTTAAATGCTATTTAACTCAAGGAAGAAAAAGGGGAAGGTATAGAAAAACGAAAAGAAATGGCCACGGGAATGAAGGAGATTCTATTTGCTGGCTTTCAATATAAAAGATTGCTAAGAGGCTATAAGTTTTATTAGAAAAAAACATTTTGACCATGGTATGAAGCACTATTAAAAGATTTTGCACAACGAAAAAGGGCTCTTAATGATGGATAGTAGTATTTTTTATCATCATTATTCAAACAATACTACGCTTAGAAAACATCTCGTTTAAATATGCTCTTCTAATCATAGTACCACACTGGTTCGGTTGTTCCAATTTGATTATAAATAAATGTCCTTTTTAGAATAGGCGTCAAATCTTGATTGGCTAACAATGGAATCACCATCAAAGGATCCCAGCCAATGATCTTGCATTCTCGCAACATCATTGACAGGAATCCTTGGATGGTGATTCCTTTGTTAGCCAATCAAGATTTGATGCTTATACTGCCCTTTTGCTGTATTGAGCAGTATGATGTGAAGTTCGTCCTTTGTGTATATTTTGATCGCAATTTTAAATGACAGGAATAAGATGTGATAGGTCGTAGTGAAGTAAACGGGAGAACTTGTGAAAATAGATGTTTTCTTTTTGTGTTTAGAAGTATTATTATCTTCATTATGAAATATAGCAAATAATGTTAGAATTTAGCAGGTTTCATGATAGGGAGCCGCTGGATACAGAAATCTTTTTGTTTAAATAAAACGCCCACCTGAATATTGGGGTGCAGTGTGATACAGAGAGTTAATTTTTGCTGCAACTAGCAAACGCATCCCCTTTGGAAGAATATTTTGTCTGAAGTATATCTAAGATGTAAAAGCAACCAGGTAAAATAGTAGCGTGGGAGCGAGTTGAGTCTAGAAGAAAGTCTACTGAAAAACCATACAAAATAATAGGTAGGGACAGAGTTATCTTTTCTCGAGATATAGGAAGTAGAAGCTAAAGCTGTTGAGCAAGATAAAGTTTCCCCAACATAAAATCGCATGCAAAGGCTAGACTGCTATGAGCAACTACTGGTTTTATTCATCAAGAAGATAAGGGATTTGGCACTAGGGCAGTGCTTCTCAGTCAATTTTTGCAAGGCCCCCATGGAAGGAGAGAATATTTCGCGCCCCCACTCGCTATAAATAAGACCACTATATTGTATATACCTGTTCAACCAAATCATACGCGCCCACTCCAGTATTGCATCGTGTCCCCCAAGGGGAGCCCACTGTTTGAAATACGCTGGACTAGGGATCTCCGTTCCATGGAATTACGTGAGAGTAAAATAATACTTAAAGTGATACGATATTTCACCTAGGAGATTTCTCAATTAACGCTTATAATTAAAACACTCTATAGGCTTGTGAGTGTTATGAGATGAGCTGGGATTGAACAGCAAAACTCAGAAAGGAAGGTGAAGGTTGATTGGACCAATCTTTTAGTGAATATGAAATGTATGGATAAGTAAAGTAGAATTTAAGGTTCTTTAAGCAAAGTCGGCTATGTCATTGTATTGATATATGTCATGTGTATATTGTTTTATATTAAATGCGTCATTGAATCAATCATATTTCCAAGGCTAATCCACTTTCTTTCTGTCCTGGTCCTCACTTATATTATTAGGTGTGTTTGGCGGCATTACAATAAAACGCAACACCAGAGTTCAGCCAGTCAAAGTATTGTGGTATACAAGTGACTCTAAAATGAGGTGGAGACTAATGTAAATGCCTTTACACTATAAGGAACCACTTCATAAGAAGCCTACATGTAGAAGCTGGAAGCAGTTAAAGAACCATTAGAATTTTGATTTTTTTATCATTCCCAAGAGTTTTTACCGTGTTTTTATCATGTACAATGTTCGTACAGCTTTTGTGGCAAAAAGTACCCAGATTTGTTGTTTAATTTGTAGTTTTCCCTGACTAATGGGATAAATATGTAGATATACATTTTCCCTGCTTTATTCTAACATGCTGTTTTTCCCTGACTAAGTATGAAAACGATTTCGCATCTACGAACTCTTTTTGATACTTAGTCTGGTAAAAATTTTTCTAAGCATGTTCAAAATAAGCTTATTTTAATGGAGTTTTAGTTTCATCTTTTTGCGCTCTGTAATTTAACCAAATTATTAATACTGCCATTTATCATGTGCAATCATTCGTTGGAGCTACTCAAATATCCCAGAGAAAAAGCTCCCAGACTTTGTCAGGAAAACGTAGGTTTTTCCAGACTATAGAAAAAGTTCTCTGATTTTCTCTGATTCTCCCTGATATTCCCTGACTTTCCTAAAACCTTGAATTTTTCCCTGATTTTCCTTAACTGCAGTAGGACGCCAGCCTCATGTATTTTCAGTTAAAAATCACAAAATTTGTGCTACGGAGGTATCCATCTAATATATCATTCTGTAATTCCTGAGTTTCCTGTCTATTCCCCAATTCATTTGAGCAAAAGTGAAATGTGGTGTTAAATTAATGAACTGGTAAGGAACTTTCACTACAATCCGATTGAAAGAAGTCCAACAATAAGTAACTTCTGGAACAAAAAGCGTGTAGAAAGGACAGGGTTCACAGCCAATACACGAATCGCCTAACTTTTCCCTGGCAGACAGACAGCAAAAGGTACCCCCTCTCCCTGACCCTCTTTTGCACATATTTACAAAACAGGCTAAAGTAAATGGATCCCAATAAAAAGGATATGTAAAGAACGTTTCAATGTCACTATGCAATGTGACGAAGTTCACATGTTTTAACAAGAAATAGAGCAATCAATAAATGTACATTAACCATAGATGAGGTAATGAAAATGCTAACCATTTCATTTTCCTTAATTTTTCCCTTGCTTGATTAAATATGTAAAAACTTCTTTAACTATTCGAGGCTATTCCTGACGTTTCCACAAAATGGGTCATTTTCCAGGTTTTCAGAGTGTGCTATTACTCCGGAGAAAGCATCATGTCTGGTTCCTGATCAAATATGCCAACTAAAATATTGAAAATAAGTTGTGAGTGGCAGTGGACTATAGCATCAAAATATAGTCAGCACAGGCCATTTTTGAAATACCGTAAATCTTCGAATAAGCCCTCGGGGGCTTATTTGCAAAAATGAATTTTTGGGTGGGAGCTTATTACAAAATTTGGCATTTTCCTCAAAGGTTGACATAAAATTGACATAATTTTGGCAATCAACTAGATTAAAAGCTGCAAATGGCCATTTCCAAACGAAATTTATTAGTCAATAACGATTTCTTCATTATCGTCATGAAAATCAAAGGAAGTATAACTATATAGTTATTGTCCTGTGAAGCTTTCTTGATATAAGATATTCTGCCATTATACCTCCCTCAAATAAGGCCCCCATGGGGCTTATTCACAAAAGTGATTTTTTAGGTGGGGCTTATTCGAGAACACAGAAAAGGTTACGGTAAGGAACACAGCACATGGGACGTGCAGGTTTCGATGAAAGACTTAGAAGTGCTGAATGACACACAAGACTTTGATATCTTGAGGTTTTCGCGCCTTAGCGCCACATCATAAACCTTGAAAAATAAGAAAATAGGCAAAGATTTCAATGAGTGACTGACTGCAAGGTGCACAAAGGTCACTTCCAGGACAGGGGGCTTCTTAAAAATAATCTCTCAAAGTCATTTGAGTTGCAGATTTGACTTCTAACGAATATGTGACAATTCCAAAAAATAGACGCAAAATGGACTCAGTTGGAGATAAGTTCTCAGACAAATGGAGATAAGTTCTCAGAGAAACATCTTCCTCAAAAATTTGGAGTAAATGATATAAGACGACACGCAGGGATGTACCGATCGATGAGGGGCGTCGCGCCACCTCAAAATTCTCAAATTTGTAAGCAAGACCTTCTTTTCTTTTAGTAACAATTTAGTGACAATAGTTGGTCAATTGGTCAGAACGCCCCCCCCCAACAGCAGGTGTCTCGGCACATCACTGATGACAGGGTTGTCTCACGTTTGCGGTTGGGTGAAATTTGCATAACTTTGAAGTTTTTGTGATTATTGCGTAGTATAGTGCCATGCATTTGGATCCTTAATATTCAAATTTCCTTACTGCGGATATTGTTGCTTAGCATCAAATGTGAGACAAACATTAACGTTTTTGTGTTGTTCTTGTGTTTCCTGTTGTCGTTTCTTTTCTTTCTAAATGTTAAAATTTAATTGCTAAGTGCCCATTCTTGGAGGGAACTCCGATGACTTAGTGTCTATTCTCTCCAGGATGGGCACAGTAGTTTTATTGTTGTTATTTGTTGTTAATAAATTTTACTTGGCATGAAAAAATTACATGGTACTAATGAAAGCTACAAGGGACTACAACCAACGTGGGAAAGTTATGACCTACCTATTTGCTAGTGCAAGGTTACACTGAGGATCATGACTTTAGTGTGACACCAAGGAGGCTAATACCTTATTCAACTGAGCAAAACTACTTATCAAGGAAAAATTAGCATAGAAAACTTACTCGCTTGACTTTTCATTTTCAAAAATTGAAGTTACAATCTGTGAAAGGAGAAATACATTCATGTTTGCTGTTCACTGACTTCCCTAGTCCATTCTCGGATGGAAATTGCTGTCCACGGTGCAAGGATAATAAGCATTCTGGATCAAGGGGCACATGGGAAGAAATTGCATGTGTACAAATGTGTATCTAGTGGTACAAATGTATATAGAAATAGTACGGAATCTAATACATGATGTTTGCTCGCAGGGGCGACGGCAACCATCACAGACTGGGGGAATTTCTGGTGTTACGCTCTTAAATTATGACGCAATTTGGTTGTCATACCCATTTCAAAATCTTGATAGAGATTCCTCACCCCAGCCCTAACATTTTTTCATCGAATTTGGACGAATTAGAAAATTGATCTTAGCGAGAAGTGGGGGAGGCAAGACCTCCCAGTCCCCCATGACGCCGCCACTGATTGCTCGTATGAACCACTGAAGGACAAAGCAAAACACTGTTGCTGGCCAGATCTGGCCACAGTTCTCCATAATTCATAGCATGTACAGTTTTCGACAAAGTCCTCCGGATAACTTATAATTAACAACGTAGTAATGCATATATTTGCTCAGCAAAATGTAGAAACTTGAAACAAAGCGAGGCGGTTATTGGCAAAGACTCGCTGAATACAAATACGAGGAGCATGTTTCAAGTGTCCACCTGCCAGGTGATGTCTACTGATCTCATTTTGCTGTCAAATAATCTAAGTAATTTATCACTTTATCACCTTTTTTCGATCAGAACTAAGCCATAAATTGATAAAGTGCTCTCAATCTCAAATTCCATGTCTCTAATAAAAATTTTAACAAGGGAAACTATAGGCGCAACCATGCCCATATTGAGGATGTGACTTAGCTACAACCACCCCCAATTTTCAAAGATGGAAACATGATAATTTAGTTTCATACTGATATAGTATAATCAACAATTATAAATATCTCAATAAACATGTAGCAGTGCATAAATGATCCTAGCAAAACAAAACACTCTGAAAGTAAAGTCAATAAACTTTGAGAAGCCAAGAAGCTTTAGGGGGCTGAGCCCCCCAAAATGAACAGTAATTTTAACAAGGGGGGCTTCGTCCCACTGAGTCTCCCTAGAGATCACCCCTGCCTACATCATGTAAGCACCAATACAGAAATAACCCTGTGTACAGATCTTGGCTTGAGATCACATCAAGTGTATCACAAGGATCAGTCCTAGGTACTTTACTTTTTAACATCTGCATTAAACATTTTGCTTTCCTCATAAAGAGAATTCTTGGTAATGCAGCTCTGCTAGTGATAATGCCTTATGTGTATGATCTCAACCTAGAAAGAGCAATGTCAAAGCTGGAAAATAACATGCAAAATGACCCTCGCCCAGTTCGAGTCAAACATGACTTCACTTGCATGAAGACAGAGTGTCGCGAAAAGTCGAATGCATTCTCAAACTTTCAATTTGTTATTTTGATTCGAATTACATTGAAGCCATTCGGTAGGTACTGCGTTCGAAGAAAACCTCCATTCTTGTAAATACACATCTTTTTATGAGAAAACGATAAATTTTCTTAACTTTTCCAGAATTTGAGCCTGAAAGTTTCTTGAAATGTTCTTAAAATTTACTGAAGTAAACTGGTTAAACTAGGTTATCCTTTCTTTGTTAATCTTGTATACTCGAATTTGAAATCTAGCTTTAACATTTCGAATGTAATAATGACGTCATGTCAATTTTTGGCTAACAAAAATACTTGACTTCGGAAGTTGAGCCTTGTGGTGTTCTTAAGATTTTCTTAAGATTTTAGCTATTTGAGCATCATTTTCTTATAAAAAAGCGTGCCTCCACTTTGAAGCACGCTTTTGTAGACCTGTGTTATTGTGCGTTTTGTGCGGAGTAGTGTGGACGATTTCACAAAAACGGAAGTTTAGACCTGCGTTTTTGGACAAACACAGAGCAGTGTGAACGGTGCATTAATTGCGTTGCTTGGTGTTAGTGATAGTCTGGAGTACCGAATAATTGAGGGAGGGGGTAAATGGTGGGTATGAAATATGCATACTTTGATGAGCTAGTCACATTTGCTTTTCTATGCTCAAAAGAAATCTGAAGAGGAGATACAAAAGAAAACTTTGCTTTGACTAAACAAACCTAGGAAGAAGCGAACTATAACTCAATAAATTCTCTGAAGTAATCATTGCAGGGGGGGTTGAAATACGAGCGAGGGGTTCGGAAAAATTTCAAAAACCAACAAACATGAGGCAGGGGTGGTGCCAGCCATCGCAGACTGGGGGGATTTTGGGTGCCACGCCAAAAATTACTAAGTAACCTGTTGGCCACGCCCAATTCAAAATCTATCTAGAATTCCCTCATCCCACCCCCTAGCAGTTTCTCATCGAATCTGGACGAACTAGAAAAGTGATCTGGGTGAGAAGTGGCGGGGGAACATATCCCTCAGTCCCCCCGTGGAACCGCCAGTGACAGGAGGGGGTAGTTGTTAGGTACTGAAGAGTACACAAGATTGATATGCATATACAAACTGGCTAACGAGCAGTGAAGTTGTTCTAAAATACAAAGAAACCCCCAATATCATCGATTTCTCCAAACAAGCTGATGTCTAATGACTGTGTTAATCAAACCGTGGATGCAATACATTCGAAGCAGAATTAGCATTTTTCTGCGAAAGTCCAATCGAGAGGAATGGTTGTACTGCCCAGGTCCTTTAAATCCAGCCGATTTACCATCTCGTGGGAAACACAAGAACATAAATAAAAGCCTCTTATGGTTGGAGGGCCCTTTATTTCTCAAATCTGAACCGAGCAAATGGCCTAGTTTGCCTTGTGAAAATGAATTAGAAACCCCGCTAGCTATGAAAGAACGAGTAAAATCTGAACAAAAAATCACACATGCTATGTCAGTTTCAAGTAAAATCAATGTTGTGTATGGAGAAGGTTTTACACTTGAAACGTTTTAGTAGTAAGGGCAAGTTGGGTAGATGTATTGGATGGATGTTACGATCTATTGCTAAATTAAGATGTGCCCGAAAGAAGCATGATATTAATGTTGAGCTAATGTTAAGTGTGTCAGAAGTGCAGGAAGCTGAAAAATTGCTAATTAGGTCCATCCAAAATGAGTAAGGAAATTCACTATCTAACGCTTAGTGTATCGGCATGGAAAGGAATGAAGCCTCCGCCTTACGTCAACCAGTTCAATTTATATTTAGATCAGGATGAAATAATTCGTTGCAGGTTACGTATAGGAAATTCCACAGCCTCAGAATGCAGCAAAAGACCGGTATTGCTGCCTTCTAAGAGTAGACTCTCTGAATTGCTTGAGACAACGTTATTGGGTGCTTCGGGGAAGGGAACAAGTAAAACGGTTCGTTCGTCGCTGTATTCTTTGCAAAAAGATTGAGGGATTAGCGTTTAACATTGTGTACAATCCAGAATTGCCAAGTTTTCGTGTAGATGAAGCACCCCCATTCTCAAATGTCGGTATTGATATGGCAGGTCCGCTATTAGTCAAACGAAATGATAATAAGGGCGTTAAGTGTTGAAACATTGATTTGTGTATTTAGGAGGTTTTGCGCTCGTAGAGGTTTTCCCGCCTTGCTTATTACAGATAATGCAAAAACGCTCAGGTCTGCATCTAAGGAAGTTAAAAGCCTTTTGCGTTCTCCAAGATTGTCAGAATATTTTATAACAAAAGGTGTTCAATAGAGATTTATTCCTGAGCTATCTCCTTTTTCAACGGGGGGG